>CAWUHW010000031.1:604583-691129 GCA_963922195.1 Panagrolaimus sp. PS1159
TATTGGAAAACCTGAAAATGCCGTTCTTGGTTGGAAAGCTTCAGTAATTCCAGGTGAAATTCATGGATTTTGGACAGCTTTTAAAAAGTTTGGATCTGGTCGAATATCTTGGAAAGAAATTTTTGAACCTTCAATTAAATTAGCTAAAACCGGATTTCCAGTATCAACTAGCTTGGCTTTGGTTTTAAAGCAAAAGGAAGCGGATATTTTAGCAGATGAACATATGAGGTAAGATAAAAAAAAAACATTAAAAAAGCAATCTCTGCCAACTTTTTGGACCAAACTTGTCAAAACCGACAGAGTAATGGTTCGTAAATTTAGCACCATAAAACAAAAACAAAAATTGAAATGTAATAATTCTTCTTCAAAATTTTTAGAAAAGAATTTACCAATCCCAAAACTGGACAACTTTTTGAAGATGGCGAAATTATGAAAAGAGAAACTTTAGCCAATACTCTTGAAATAATTGCAAATGCCGAAGACCCTATAAAACTTTTTTATCAAGATGGTATTATTGCTAAAACTATTGTTAAAGAATTTCAACAAAATGGTAAAAACTTAGAATAGATTTATTGCCCTAAATATTTTATATTAAAAATTTAGGTGGAATTTTAATTGAAGAAGATTTGGCAAATTTTAAAAGCATTATCACAGATAGTCCATTAGAAAGTGCCCTTTCATCCGAAAGTAATTTAATAATGTGTGGACCACCACCTCCATCATCATTTGCTATTACTTCTGCCATTGTTGGAGTTATTTCTGGTAATGAAATATGTCAAAAATCAAAAAAATAACAATGAACATTTTTTAGAGTTTTATAATGAAAAACAAAACAACATCGATACACTTGATGACACAAAAATATATCATCGATTAATAGAAGCACAAAAATTTGCATTTTCATACCGAACAAATTTTGCTGATCCATTTTTTGTAAAAAGTGCTTTAGAACTCTCAAAAAATATGACAAAACCGTAAGCATTTTTTGGTTGCACGTAAAATATTTAAAATAAAAAATTCTTTAAACAATAAAAAAAGAAGAAAAAAATACTTTTAGAGAATTTACAAAATGGATAGCTTCAAAGATTCCTGAAGTTTCTCAACCATTATCTTATTATAATTCTGATTTAACGGCAGCTCCTGAAAGTCATGGAACGTCACATGTTTCCGTTCTTGATTCAGAAGGCAATGCTGTTTCAGCTACAACAACTATTAATTTGCTGTATGTTTTATCAGTGCCTTAAACGATTATCAATTTAAGTGTTTTAGACTTGGTTCAAAAAGAATATCACCAACATTGGGAATCATATGGAATAATTTAATGGTACGCAATAACATAAACATGATAAAATATTTTCTAATTTTAAAATATTTTAAGGATGACTTTTCAACTCCTGGCCAACCAAATGCATTTGGCTTTCCGCCATCTGAAGCAAATTTTATTGAACCTGGTAAGCGACCTTTAAGTGCAATGGCTCCAACAATTGTTTACAATAAAAACGATGGAAAAGTAAATTATTTTTTTAATATTGAAATTTTACTGATTTTGCATAAGAAATTTGAAAGAAGCCCTTAAACACCAAATTTTAGGTTAAAATGGTTGTTGGGGGATCAGGCGGATCCAGAATCATTTCCGCAGTTGCACAAACAATTATTCGTTCACAAATTTTTCATCAAAATATTAAAGAAGCTGTTGATGCTCCAAGATTTCATAACCAATTTATTCCAAATATTACTGAATATGAAACAACCATTCCAGCTTCAATTATTGAAAGCTTGGAATCTCAATATCTTCAAACTTTTACTCCTATTTCAATTCAAGAATCTGTCATTCAAGCTATCACCGTTGAAGATGATGGATTAATTCATGCAAATTCAGATTTTCGTCGTCGAACTGCAGCAAATCCTGCAGGATATTGAAAGAAATTTCGCCTTTTTTAGTTTTTTAAATTTTTTTATTGCATTTGTCATATTTTATATTAAAATAAAATTACTATTTGATTAATTATTTTAGTTAATTAATAAAAACTATTATCAATAATTTTGATAATTTTTAAAAAAAAATAAGGCTGTCCACAAAAATAGAAAAAATTGTGTAAAAAAAGTGGTTGTTGTACGAATTCTTTCGTCACCGAAAAAAGCAGAATTTAAATATAGTTTCCACTTTTTTAAAACTGATACAAAAAATTTCTAAAGACACCGTACGACAAATTTTTAAAAACGATTTTTTTTAACAAAATCGAATGTCAAAGAAATCCTTGGCGAATTGTTGTTTTTTGTTGTTGATGATGTTAAAACTTTAAAACTTTTTCTGAGCATTTGGAGGTCCAACATTATCATTTTTCTTGTGTTTGTTGTTATCCATTTTTTATAAAGTGTTACTAAAAATTTTGTTGGAAGAGTTTATTTTAAAATTTTTGTGTGGGGTTTGACTGTTTCAATCTTATTAATTTAGAGTTGTCTAAAAAAATCTATGGGTTTCCGTCAAATTAGCTAATTCTTTTATCGACGTGTATCACGTTGTTTTCCGTCCAAAATTTTTAGAGATATTTCGCATAAGAAATTTTATTTTTTGGAATTCGTTTATTAAAAAGTCTGAAAAAATGCTTTTTCTCGTATTCGAAACTTGACGGAAACAGCTTTATCTATTTTCTTTTTATTTTATCATTCAACAATTAAAATTTAATTATTGTTAAACTAAAAAATTTAAGATCCAAAAAATACGATTTCATTTATTTAAGTTTAAATTAAACGTTTGAAAATGCAAGAGCAGGCCACCCATGGTTTTACTGGAATGTATTTTGTAATAGAATCCAACATTTTGATCAAATTTCATTTCATCTCCAGTTTTGTATATACTGGAAAACAAATTTTTATTAAATTAAAAATCTCAGAAAAAAGAAACCAAAGATAAAAAAAAATATATATTTGAGCAATTTTTGTAAAATCTTACTATTTTGTTTTATTGTTTCCAGTTTGAAAATAGAATTCGTCATTTTCGTGCAAATTATAATCCATAACTGTAAAAATTATTGTAAAATTTTGAAGGTGAAATTGTAAAAATCCACTACGAATTTCCAGGTTTGAACCACCATAACCTGGAGTTGCAGCAAAGGATTGGGTTGGAAATTGTCCACCAAAAACATATTTATGGTCTTCAAAAAGTGGCCACTTTAAAATCATTAAAAATGTTGTTTTTTTAGGTACCAGAATATAGTAAACATTAGAAAAAAAGATTGAATGTTTGAAATTTTTTACAGTTTTTGAACTAAAATTATGTAATCCGTTGAAATATTTGGTTTTTTGAAATTTTTTAATGCAAAAAAATAAAACAAACTTAAATTCAAAAAAGAGCTTTTCTGCTTTGCTACCAATAAAGATTTTTACGTTTTCCTTTTTTGATGTTGTAAATAAATTTGTTATTTCATAATCACTTGCAAGTAATAAAATAACAATGCAATCACCCTCTTCGTTTGCCATGGAAGCGATGGGTGAATTTGAGCCAGAAAAGTAAAAGATATTGTTTGTGAAGACACATCCTTTTGAGCTCTCTAAAAGGATATGTGTCAATTATATTGTAATTTAAAGATAATAAATTTACCCGAATGTGTAAAAGCACAGGTTGTGAGTGCTTTTGTAAGAGTGTAAAGGGAACAAAAAACACAGCGTTTAACATAATTTAAATTTTACGTTGAAAATGAATAATAGCTTTTAAAGCAAACTTTTTGAAAATACAATCTGCTTATTTTTGCACGCTTAAGAAATTTTTAAGATGCGACTTTTATTTTATTAACATAAAACACAAATGTTTAAAGTAATGTGAATTCAAAATTTCCACCCTATATATTTGCTTTAAACTATTAATCATGTTTTTAGTAGTACGGCATTGTAAGAAAAAAATAAATGTAATCTTCGGATTGCTATTAGCACACTGAAAATAAATTTTACGGAAATGATGTGAGATTATACATAATAAAACTAAAATAAAAAGTTTCATTTGCACGTGTGTAGCAACATAAATATTTCGTTTACTACACAAAAGTTGTCAAAAAGATAAAACAACGACGACAAAAATTCTATCTAACAGAGTACAAAAAAGCAAAGGGAAGAAGCTCTGATAAGAACAAACATCAAACACTAAAGAAAACAGCAGAATTTTTTTGTCAAAAAGATGTCAGATTTTTGCAAATATTTATGGATAAGCGGATTTGATTTATTGACTCAGTGAATACAAAAAAAAATAAGCGTCAAAAAATAAAAGAATACGTTTTCCTAAATTGGTTGCGCAAAAACACAGTGGCCACAACCACCACTGCAGTGGTGGTTGCTTATTTTATTCTGTTTTTTGGTCTCAAAATTTATTTCATTGATTCCGCGGAAGAGTGTTCGCAAACAAACTTTACAATCGATGTATTCTCCAAATAAACAAGATATAAGCTCTCATTCTTTTTTGAAAGAAATTTACTCTTTCAAAAAATTTTTACACAAAAACCAAACACTGGCCGACAAATATAATAAAATGGCAAAGGGTCTTTTTTGAATGAGAAGAATTTTTGGCCAGATGTACAAGCTATGTTAAACTATTAACATAAAATCTTTTTATATATTCACTTTTAAGATCCCATTTTACACATTTTTGTAGCCCTTGATCTGCTGATCAATATTATATAAGAAAAGCATAATGTTGTATTGTTCAAAATGGCAGAAATTAACTATAAAAATTTGTTAGAATTTCCCCACAAAATTTTCATTTGCAGAAAAGAAGAAGCAGCCAGTACAAAGTCATTATTTATGGATATCAGTTCCGCGAACAGAAACCATGGCAATCAAATAAATAAATATTAGATTATTATCGAAAGTATATTTTGAGAATACCTGTTTAGTAATTACTATTTCAATGAGTTTATTATTATCTATTGGATAAATGCCAAAACATTGTAACTTTCAAAGCTTTTTCAAATTCATCAATTCGTCCTTGGGGGGTTTTTTTCAAAATTAAAAATCAGGAAAATCTGAAAATGCGTCAAAAAGCTACTCTATTTTTCGATGCATATAGCAAGGGTCAAATGATTCATCCGAAAAAGTGGAAAATCCATAAAACTTTTCCTTAAAAATAAAATTCTAGAATATGTTTTTTTTAATATTTTACATTCATTGATGTTTTAGAAGCTAATCGAGCATACTGCTGTGTTATTAAATATAATTATTTATTTCTTATTTTTCTTTCACGGATAAACCACAATGTTTAGCCAAAGTTTGCTCCTTTTTTTATTCAACTGTGGTTTACCAAACTGAACCCAAGTTTTAATTTTCGTGAATATAATATTTCACTTTCTTCTGATGTCATGGATAAGTAGAAGTACAACAGCACAAGATCCAGAAGCCGTTGAACTAAATGATATACTGTAATCATTGTCAGGTGTCGGAACTTGTAGAACTGATATATTATTTGTGCAATGATTTTCTGCAAATTTATTTCTTAATCAATAATTTTTTAGAATTGAATTTACCTTCTTCGACTTTGAATAAAATTGTATGATTAGTCTCAGCAAATTCATCATATGGATGTGGATAATGGCTATATATTGTGAAACATCCTGACGTGGACTTTCGACTTTTGGGAAGTGCTGATGATACTGATGTTAAAGCATCGTGAAAACTATAAGAAACTCATATAAAAATAAGGGTCATCATTTACACGCTGGAATGAAGCCCACTTTTTTCGTCGTGATTTTAGATGTTTATGAGCGTGTAATTAGTATCAAAAAATTTGCATATTTTGTCATCAAAACAATTAAAAATAACTTCAATACCAAAAAAGTTGGATTTTTTAAAGGGGGAAAAACAAATAAGTGATATATGTATCCCTGACAGGTGGCTTCTAGCTACCGTGGTTATGGTTCACGCATGTCCAAACCTGATGTCAGCAAAAAATAGCCTTTTTATAATTGTATTACGTCTTGACAATTGTATAAAATTAGGAAATTTTGACTATGACATATTTCCAACTCTTTCGAAAGAAATTTTATTGTGTGCGCTATTGTGAGGGATGCTTTATGTGGATCAGATTTTGCGGTTGAACTTTTAAAATCTTTAGAGCCTAAACGGCGCTTTTTTGCATTTAACAAGTTGTACGAACAAACGATAAAGTGTGTTACTTACTTTCCAACATAATTTCTTAAATCACTATCATCAAATAATTCCAAGTTGTTAAATTCCCAAATGAAAAAGGCCTTTAAAGTAATGAAAATTTCGAGTTGCCCTTTAGCAGCACAAACTGTATAAGCACAGTTGTTATCCATATCCCCTAACCATAAAACATGGCTTGGTGACGTTTCATCCAACATTATTTTAACAAATGTTGGATATACAGGTACAATATCAATATACCACAATTTGTATGTATCCACAAAATCTTTTGAAATACCCGAATGAAATTCTAACGTAAATACATAATCTTTTAAAAAATTTTGATATCCTTCATCATCAGTATCACTTGTAAAGCTAAAAAAAGTAACAACTTTTTAAATTAAAATTTTACAATTCTTTTTTTAAAAAAAAGCAAGCAAGATTTCCGTTTTTCGTTCTTACGGAATTAAAATTTAGGTAAGAATTATCACAGAAAACACAATGTTTATAAAAAAAACCATAGTCGAATCCGTTCATTTACTTTAAAAAGTGTGAAAAAAAACAATGAAAAAAAATTGTAGTTTTACTTTTAAAGGAGCTCCAGTCGTTAAGTGCCCGCGCTCCGGAATTCCTGAATTCGGAATTGGAATTCAGTTGCTTTGTGAATGAATTTTTTGAGGGGGCGTAAAGTAAAGAAGTACCTCTAATAAACTCCCGAATCTCTCCATTTTTAAATAATGTATAAAAGCCGATTTTATCCTTAATATCAAGGATGCCAGAACGCGGACATTCAAAAGACAGAATCAAGGGGCCGGCATCTTTAAAATTTAAAACTAACTTTTCCACAAGGTTTCCATTGTTTTTGAGTAGTGCAGAGTCAATATCATCTCGCAATCCAAAAAACCATGGATCTAGACGAAAATATGAACCAGGGCAGTTTGATGTTATCTGCAAATAATTTACACATTACAAACTGTTTTAAATATTTAATACCTGGTAAATACAATCCATTTTATCACAAAAGTGTTCATTATTATTTAAAGGTGTAACTCTAACCGTTTCATTACATTCAATTACATAACTTTGTTTTTCACAAACACATTCTAAAAAATTTCAAAAAACTTTTTTACATTACATTTTTTGTTAAAGATTACCATATGCTGTTAATATTATTTTATAACCCGCTTCTTGAATGCTTCCATCCGAAATAAAACTTAAAACAGATCCATTGAATTTAGACGTTAAATATTTGAAATCGGGAACATAATCATTATAATCGTCGTCGTATATGGCTTGAAGTGTTAAACTTTGGTTATTGTCATTTGTTAAAGAAACAATATCACAACATGCTTCATAATTATATTCATAAACACCTATCATGGCTTCATAGTTTGGGGGAAACATTATAATGTTATCGCATCGCTAAAATTTATCATTCTTTTGTACTTTGATTAGAGTGATTTTAAATTGCACTCATATTTTTATAAAACTAAAGAAAAAGAAATTTTGGGAGAAATATTTTAGTTTTACACATTTTCAATTTAAAACCGAATGAGAATTTGATTCTAATAAAAAGCAAAAAAATTTAAATACAATTTTAAATATTATCAGTACCTGATTTGCTGGATATCCATTATAGTAATCAATATTTGTATAAGTTGTTGTTGAACCATTAATTTGTGGCATTAGACATCCATCAGATGTATAAGTGGTCAAAATTTTAACAGCAGAAACGAAAAAATAAAAATAACTGTGTGCATTTAGCGCATCATTTGTTGTTGCAAAAGTTAAATTGAAAGAAGTGCCATTAAAATATAAAATTAAAGGATCATCATTATCATGAATTTGATTTGTAAAGCTTAAATATTAAATGAAATATGAAAAGAGGAAGCCAAAAAGTTTTGTTACTTGTAAATCAAATTTTCGTTATCGTATAAAACAATAGAAGAGTATGGAAATACAGCTATTTCTCGTATAACTATTTTAAGCTGTTGTAAAGATCCAATGTTAAAAATCCAATTACAATTTTTATTTGTATTCGCTGTTGCAAGAATTGGAATAATTAGATCCGAATTTGAATAAAAATCAAAGACTTTTGTTGATAAAAGGCAAGAACAATTCACCATAAGAGGATCTAAAAATGAATTGCAGTTCTTAAAAAGAGATTAGGGGTACCTGTATCGCTTCGCTCACACATTTTTCCACCCGCTTTTTTTATAAGATTTTCAAGTTTTTAATTTGTGCCAAGTTTTATTTATCAACAAAAATCAAAAACTTGGAAAAATTTCCAAAAGTGACCAATCATTTGAAAAACAAAAGCTTTAAAGAGACACCACAAATATTTAGTTAAAAAGGAACGCAGTTTAATAACGTTGGGTTTTTTATGTTAACTAATTTTAATGAACCTTTAATAAGTTAAAATCAAACCATATGCTACAGCAGCAGCTTGATAAGCTGTCCAATTGTGTATAGTTGAATTATGGTATATTTTTATGATTACACTATTAAACGGAAATGAAAAGTCTTTGGCAAGAAAATTAGAAGAATAATTGCTAAAAAGTGTGATTCAATAATTTTAATGTTTACTTTTAGGAATTTTAAAATAAACAAACCTAATCGAATATTTACTCAAAATATCACTGCTATTAAAAAATTCAACGCGAGAAGCAGCACCATTTATCATTAAAACCCTTAGGTTGAAATTTGGATTTTCCTATAAAATAATGAAAACTAGCCATTTGCGACAGATTTAAATAATAATACTGATTAAATACAATAAAACTCTAATCCTCAGTTAAAAGCATAAGTTCTCATCATTAATTAGCTTAATTTTTTCCACATTAGAATCTAATTAGGAAAAATTGCTTATCAAAGAAACACTTTTAAAATATATCGTGACCAAATAAATTTTTTTCAAATCTTGGTTCAACTTTTTTTATACTTGAGTGACTTGAGTGGACATCTTTTTTTATAACTTATTTGACATTAGAAAAAACAACTTACAGCATTTATTTGTATACCACATGAAGATAAAACAGTATCACCAATGAAACCTTGTGGAAAATTAGGTGATTGAAAAAGTGAATAATCATTAATTGTAAAAACAGGGATATTGTTTTGTGAACATTCAAGTTGTGCATTAACGACTCCAAAAAGTATCAAAAATAATATAAACATTTTTCTTTCGTTCAACAAAAAATAAATTGAAAGCAATACTGTATTACTTTTATTTGATTGTGATATTAAAAAAAAAGGGTGAGCTTATCAATATTTGTAAACTTTCATGCGCCACAAAAGTAATAAACACAAGTAAAACATGAAGAGCGCAAAAACAATTGCATTTCACTTTTTTTAGTCATTGGTTTTTATTCATTTATCACTTTTTTTTCTTTTCACTTTTGTGCTTCTTTTTTTAGCTTATGTCAATTTTATTGACAAAACATTTTATTATCACCAATTAGCTCACTAAAAATGTTGTAAAATAAAAGGTAAACAAAGTAAGCAAAAATTTCGCCGCTCACATCACTTTTTTTATTATGAAAATTGAACATTTTGTCTAACATATTTTTTATTGGTTTTAAACAGATGTAGTTACAGCTTTTCAAAGACTTGACTGAAGCTTGGTAGATCTTTGACTCATTTTGTGCGTTTTTTCTCAAAAACAGGGCGACAGATCTTTCTAAATCAACCTACGTTTGGCGGCTTGTTTGAGGGAAACAACTCTGCTGTGATAAAATTGATTCAAAGTATCAATAAACAGGCACACTCGATTTACAATTTTAATTTTTTTATTGTCAAATACTTGTTATGTGACAAATTTATGGTTTTAATGTGATACATAGTGGTTCTGTTTTGAAATATACTGTATCAATGAATATCGAACATTTTTTTGGAGGAGGAGCGTCATTTATAATAATTTTCTTCTTTTTGTGATCACAATGAAAAAAGAAGAATAAAAAATGAATAAATTGCAAAAAAATTGTTTTACACCTTTTGCTGAATACAGTATCCAAGTTTATCAATAAAGAACACAAATTTTTATGTCGTCATAAAACATACACTTTTTGATTTCTACTTCACTTTTTCTGTGCTATCAATTACAGAATAAGACAATCCTTAAATATCGCTAATATTTGTCATTTTCATCACAAAATAAGCAATGCAAAAAAAGCAATAAGCTGCTTTCAGCACAACTTTTTTTGGCTCCGCAAAAATTTTAATTCGTTAGAAGATTAATTTTGCATTAATGTGTATCACCAAACAAAAAAACTTGAAAACACATTGTTAATATATTTTCTTGCGTTAAAAATGTTAGCTATTAATTTATTTGTTTTTAACCTTATTTTTTTGGTAATTTATGCGTTATATGATTGCAAAACAAATGATACCGTATTCTTAAACATTAATGAAATTGCATTTTTTACCACAACAAATTATCCGTTATTAATGTCAGAAAATGAGTTTAATTCTTGTAAACTTAATTTTTCTTTGGTAAATAACAATAATACTGTAATTTTAATTCATTAATTGCTTTAATATATTCTGTAAATTTCTATTTTAGACATTTAAACTTATTGTTGCACTTTATGAAATCAGTTCATTTGAGGATGATATTATTTCGGATATTTTCTTTAATATTTATAATGAATCAACTTATTCTTTGAAGTTACCACCGTTTAATATAGATTCAATTGCCGAACAAGGACTTATTTTGTTTGAAAACAACAGTGATAATGATGAATGTCCAATGGAATCAATTAGCAGAGATAATCCTTTCCAATTTGTTGATGAAACTCAAATTTTTCACATTCAATCATCTTATAAATTAAATTATAAACGTAAAAATGCATGTAAATGGCAATTTTTGGCACCAGCCGGATATGGATTTAAAGTGGTTGTGATGCATTTTTCAGTTTCTTCAAAAACACAATTTCGAATTAAAAACACAACACAAATTTTGGCAAAGTGAGTAATTATGAGTAGGAATGAAAGCTGTTTTGAATAGTTTTGGAAATGCGATGCTTTCTGCAGCCACTTTTTAGCATATTTCAAATTGCCAATCGATGTTCACAGCTGCAAAAACATAAAAAGATAATAAAGCTTTCGATAAATCACTGAAAAAGGTGACCGTAAGATAAAGGATTGCTTGTGGTTGGTTGAAAATGTATTTATTTCTCCATAAAGTGTTGCTTGGCCGTCGGCACGTTTAGAAATATATAATGATAGAGAAAAATAGGAAAAGAAAGATTGAAAAGGGGCAGCGTTGGCTCCCTTTCTTCTTTTTTGTCTGCCCTTTAGAGATGCCTATGTTGGAAGGATAGTGAAATGCGCGACTTTCGTAACAACCGTTGTGACACCATAAAAGACAGCTTTTTTTATCATTTCGGTAACTAACAAACAAATTTCTTAACTTTCTTATTTTTTTAATGCTAAAAAGTTCAGGTAATTGCACTTAATTTTTAAACACATTGCTCCGCTTCAGTTCTAAAAAAAAACACCTGAAAATAAATATCTAATTTTTTAATTAACCTAATAATCACTAATTTTGTAGCCAAAGAAGTGTACAAAGCTATCATCCATATTACAATGATGATTCTCGTATTTTTATCACTTTATCAGAAGGTGACGGCAGTTTTGTCCCAAAAATGGAATTACAAGCGTACATTACTGTCGTAAAAAAAGATTTTAGTGTTACAAATCAAAATTGCTCTATTAAAAGTGATTACGATGATATAACATGGTATCAAAATGGATACAGTAATAATTTTCAATGTACATTTAATTTGTCAATCTCAAATAATACCGAAATTATTGTTGATTATCGTTTATTCGCATTAGAAAAGAATAAAGATTTTGTGAAAATTATTGGTAATAACACTTACGAAGTCTTAACTGAAAGTTCAAAATTTGTAATAAGACCTAATAAAATGGGATTTGAAAATCAAGTGATGTTTGAATTTATCAGCGATGGAAGTTTGCAATCATTAGGTTTTGAAATGCATTTTACTGAAAGAGGTTAGCTTATGAAATCTTAAAAAAATTGGTGCTTTGTTTCAATTTAAAAAAGAACGATCAGGCAAACTCTTGAAAAGTGAACACAACTTCCTTTGTTTTTTTTTTCTTGCAGAATGTAAAAAAACAACAGCGGAGTTATGGCATAGTTTTTAGAATTTGCCTGATAATGGCTACCCTAAAACGTTAATATTTTTCTTTATCTTTAAAAATGGGTCAAAGCTCAAGTCTAGATAAATATTTGTTGTTTTGAATAAACAAGGTATGCCAAATAATTGGGTTCACAACCTTGTACATATTTTTCAGAATAAAATGTAATAACTCACGCTAATTCTTATAGTGTGTCAATGTTCTAACTATACAATTTCATGCGATTTCTTCACTTTTAACATTATGGATGACACTGATTATTACTGCGGAAATTTACACTGTATTTTCAAAGTTATTTGATATTTCAAAAAAATTTTAAAATCTCACCTGAACTCATTTTAGATAGAACCTTGTATGAGTGATTTAATATTGATTAATTTTGAATTGTATATTGAAAAATCTCAGAAATACATAAAGGATATTTTCCGGTTAATCTCAAATAATGAAGTTGTTTTCGAAGTCAACAACTATAACACGGAAATTTTATCGTATTTTATTTATATTAATTCAACAAATGAAAACTTATTTGAAGTTATAACATTTCCATCTGAAATTGTTCGATCACTTTCAATGCATGTAAAACCTACTGATGGTAATAATATTTGCATATTTAAAAATGATTTCTGATAATTATTTTTAGCACCTTTTATTGACTTTTACGTTCAATTATCTTCATCTCGAACAAGCTACATTATTGACACTGGGTTATACACTTTAATTTCAGTTGAAGTTGACAAAGCTTCGGTAATTTTTTGGCTATGAATTTTAATTTTCACTTAGAATAACATTTTAGATTACACAAAAAAATGTTTTGGTAATTTATAGTAGTATTTACGATGGTGTACCTTTGTTTAATAATCAAAGTTTAACTCTAAATATCGCAACAAAGAAAAATTGGTAAAAATTTTTTGTTCGTTCTTTTCATTTAAACTTTATTGTCGTATTTAAAACAAAAAATTATATTCGTCAAATTCGTAGCCAAATAATTAATTGATAAAAATTTTACAGTTTCAATAATCCTAACCTTTATAAATGTGAGATCAACAATGACAAATTTGTAATTTTTACTGAAGCAACTGGTTCAACATATCCTATTTTAGTGGTACGTTTAAAAGGTCAGTTAATATTCCTAAACAATGTTTAAAAAATTTTTACAAAATATCAGCAACCGTTATAAAAACTTTTATTAATTATCAAAATAAAAGTTTTTTAAAACTAATCTCTGATGCTTTTTAATTTTAGCAGCAAAAGCAAAAGGATGCGTATTCTCTGAAAATGTGTTCATTTCAAATTTTACCCCAACGGTTTCTTTTGCAGCAATTGCAACTGATAAAGATCCATGTTTTATTACGATCCTCTTAGATGCCCCATATTTTATATCACATTTATGGACAACAGGAACTAAAAGAAATGTGGAAGTTTTTATTGGTGCTGAACAAAATAAATTGTATTTTCAGTTTAAGTAAAAAAATGAATAGTACAACAATTATTTACTTAACATAAATTGTAGTTCGAGTTCAACAAAAGAATGGAAAAATATTAAATTATATTCACCGGTGATTACCATGAAAATTCCAAAAAGATCGTCACTTTATTTAGTATTAAAACAAGATATTTATCAATCACAAACAATATCAAATTTTCCATTTAAATCATTAGTGACAACACCAATTTATGGTGTCTCTAAAAAGACTTATAATACTTACACTGACAGAAATTTTGTTGAATATATTATTAGTAATGTTACAGTAAAGTTTACTGCAGTCGAGTACAATTTAACCATTAACGATGAATTTTATTTTTGTGTTAATAATAATGTCAAATTAAAGAATGTTTGCTTTTCCAAATTTCACATGAATTTTAAAAGTATGTTTTTAGAATCAACAAAACCGGTGATACTGTTACATTCAGAAATCAAAATGTTACTTTAGGTTTCATTTACGAACGCAATAAACAAATTAATAATGGTGTTATGCTTTTGATTGAAGTCACCAATGAAAGTGCAACTTGATTTTATTTTAATAACATTTTTATTTCTACCACTAAAAAAATTTGTATGCCAGGATACAAAATAGATTATTTAACTGAACTTCCCACATAGCCTTTGTAACATAGGGCACATCAAAATTTAAACTATTTTCACTTTTTCGCAGACATTCATTTTTTTCATTTACAAGAAATGGGTAAAATAAAATATTGAAAACACATTCAAAAAAAGGAAATTGCGTAAGATATAAAATATTATTTTTATAAAACAAATAATCCTCCAACAACAGTTTAAATACTTTGCGACAACCAATATAAAAATATACAAAAATAAAAACATTTCAACTGTACATTTCAAAGATCTTTTCAAAGATTTTTATCATCGTAAAAATTTGTAATTAAATATCCATAATCTAATGTTTGACTTTCAAGGAATGAACCAATTTGAATTTTAATATCTTTGAATTTTGGTCTTGCTTCTTTTTGCTCTTTCCAACATTGATACAATAATTTTTTACATTCATTTGAAACTTCTACAGGAATTTTTAGACGATTCCCAGAAGATAAAAATTCAAGGATGTCATTTCCATCAATTGTCCCATATGGAATTTGCCCTTTGCTAAAAACTTCCCATGCTAAAACTGCAAATGACCAAACATCTGAAGCTTCTGAAAATATTCGATTCTTTAATACTTCTGGTGCCATCCATCTTAAAGGAAGTCTTCGCTGAATTGGAGCTTCATATGTAAATGTTTCATTACAAGAAGAAGCTAACCCAAAATCTGTAATCTTTGCTTCAAGTCTTTTTGAAAGTAAAATATTTCGAGCTGCTAAATCTTTATGCAAAATTCCAAGTGATGAAATATATTCCATTCCATCAGAAATTTGCCAAAGTATTTGTGTCACAGCTTTTTCTGGAATTTCTTCTTCTGAATCTTGAAACAATTCTGCCCATGAATGTAAATTAGACCCTTCAATTAATTCAAACAGCAAAATTGGCATTGACTGATAAACACTCCATCCAAGCAAACAACAAATATGCCGATGCCATCCAATTTTAATTGCAGAATCAACTTCTCGAAATATTTGTTCAAATTCATCTTTACTAAATGTATTCCCAATTTTTATTGCTGCTTTACAATTCGAATAATTTCGAGTTTCTAATCGAGGATACAGTGTTGAAATTGGGGATTCTGAATCTAAGAAACCTTCATAAACAATCGCAGAAGAACCTTTTCCAATAATTTCATTAAAATCAACTGTAATAAAATTTCCTTCAATAAATAATTCTTTTCCAGTTTCGACAAAGATATTGGCTTCTTTGATAGATCTGTAAAAATTGTTCATAGATCAATTATTAAATCAAAAAAAAATTGTAGAGATTTTTTGGTTACTTTTTTTGTTTAGGGGCTATCCATATAAGATGATCGAAAAATCGTCATTTTTAATCAAATCTTTTTGCCGACAAAATCAAAGCGTCTGATAACTGGCTAGACCCTCCCACCCCTTTTGGATCACGTCATATTTGGACAGCCCCTTATTTTCAGTTTATGAATTTTGAAAGCAACAAAAAATTGCCTTTTTTTCAAACGACATAAATCAATAAAGTCGTCAAAAAAAGTGTTTTTTATTTTTTGAACAAAAAAAAGAAAATATAGGAACGATCAGTTTTTAATTTGAGAAAAAGCAGAAAAAAACCTATTTTTTGAATATTTTGTTTAACTCAAAATTTTAACTTTGGACTTTTGAGGCTGTCCAGATATGACATCATGCAAGTGGAGGGGATGGAGGGGATTTTTGATGAAGCCGCTTTGAAGATCGGAAAAAGATCAAAGGGATCTTTTGCCGATCTCCCAATATATATAACAAGGCTAGTATATTCGAAGCTACCAAATAATTAAATTTGTATAGTAAAAATTTTTAACCGAAAAAATAAAACTCTTACATTCCAGAATCAACGGCCCAAGCATATTTTTGCATAATTTTTTTCCATTTTCGATATTTCCATAATAATAAAATTAATGTTAATGCAATTACAATCAGAAATATTGAACCTCCAACGGCCGCCCAAATCCACCATTGATTTGGTTGATGATATGAAAATATTGCTAAAGTCTTGCATTTTAATAATTACAAGTGATTTTCATAAATTCTTACTTGCACCCATATATTTTTTAATTGTTGGCATTTGTTTAACATTTTCAAAAAAAGAGTTTGGGCCATTAAATGGAATTAGTAAAACATGATTTCCACGTTTTGTTGAATTTTTATCATTTACCAAAATTTCATTTAAATTTGTTTCCATTTCTTTTTCAAGTTTATTCGCAATTTCACTATTATTAAAAGACATTAAATAAATATCCAAATGTTGTAAAAATGAATTAAAAATTATTGAAGTATTTTTTAGCCAATGCGGAAATTCATCGGTTAAAATTACATTCCATTGCTCTTTTTTCATTTCGTTAGAATTATAAATTTGTTTTAAATATTTTTGTGCTAAACTTGTATTAAGGTTTTTGGTTAAAGTTCCATTTGTCAAAGTTTGAAGAGATGTAACAAATTTTGTTGAAGACATTCCATTCAAAAATACATTGACTAAAAATTGGTTACATTATTTACAATTAATTAAAAAAATTGATTTATGCAAAAAAAATTCCATTTAACCAAAAATAATGTGTTGTGAATTGTTTAAATTTATTAAATATTGATCATTTACCCAATTTATAATATTTTATAAATTCATGTTTTAAAATTACAAAAAGTAAAAAGATCGGTAATTACATTTACAAAAACATTCATTTTTGTGTATTCAAAATTTAATATAAAAAATTCAAACAAAAACTCGAATTTTTACAATTTTTTTTTCAAAATATCAAAATATAAAAAGCTTTTTTTGCTGTCAAAAAAAGTGTTGCGCTTTAAAAAATCAATAGCATTTTCCATTAACGCAGAAAAAGGATTATTTTTTGGAAATGAAATGTTTTATTTCATCAAAAAAATGTTATGATTTTTATTGTAAAAAAGGAAAACAAAAATATAAAACGAACCAGTTTGATAATGACTTCCATTTTCAAGTTTTACAGAAACGACATAAAAAAGTGGAGATAAAAATCCCCAAAAGTCCTTTATTGAAGAATATGCATCTTCTAAAATATAATCCGCATATGCGGCCATCTCCTGCAACGATGATTCATTTGTTACAATAAAAGCATTGTAAAAATTTTTTGTTGGATCAAATGTGTAATCTAAAGAGAAGAAAATTTTGGAATTGTTCTAACACGAAAACTACAATAAATGAAATTCCGTGATAAGATATAGACTTAAAATAACTTACATATTTTATCAGTAAAAATATCATTTGCAATGCATTTTGAATTTTGTGAATTATCATAAATATAATAAAATCCTTCGGGACTTGAACTATTTGGCTTTGGTGCAGTTGTAAAAGCAAAACAAAAAGATTGCTTTAAAGCTGTTAAATTAAAATCAAAAAAACTTTCCATTTTTTCGTAATCTGTTAAAGCAATAAAATTTATTCGTCGAATATAGCAATTTGTTGAATTATCACATAATGGTGTAATTTTTAATGCTAACAAATATGCTAATTTTAAATATACATAACAGCTATATTGATTTTGAATAATTGAATTATTATAAATTTTTTGAATAAAATCTACATCATTTAAATTACCATTTTCAGAGTTACCAGAAATTGTAATATTACACATATATGGAATATTACTTGAACATTGATGCATATAACCAAAAGCATAAAACCAAAAAATCTCTGGTATATTTTTTAATTTAAATAAAAAATTTAAAGTATCATTAAAATTTTCAAGTGTTGAATTTAAAGTAAAAACTGGAATAATAAATGTTGCAATTTCATTCGCTTCAAGAGTAAATGTCTCATTTTTTGCATTGATTTTTAGGAAAAATGTAAAAAGCAAAAATAACAATAAAAATTTTAACATTGATTAAAACAAAAAAAAACGAAGTGAAAAAAGTCAGACCAAAAAAAAAATGAAGTGCAAAGTTTTTTTTAAGGGTGCGGCAAGCTTAAAAGACAAAAAAATGATAAGAAATTTTTACTTTCGCTCTTTAAAAGCTAGAAAATGATGAATAATGATGATGAAATGAACATTGTCTTTTAAACAAAAGAGATTAAAATTTTTTTCGGACAGTTTAAATTCTAAAAATGGCGTTGGAGGCTGTTCAAATATGACGTCTTTAATGCAGACGGGGGTCAAACATTAGAAAAGAATATTTCGTAATTAAAATTACAATTTGAATGAACAATAACAATTTATAAAAATAAAAAAGCATCTTGAAATTTGCAAAAAATTTAATTGTGATGAAAAATGTTTTGTGGCTCATAAACTTTTCACAAAAGAATTTTGAAAAATATTATTCTAATCGTAACGCAATTTATCTATTTTTATGGATTACAAAAAAATATTCAAACAAGTTATTTCGTTTTGTCATAAACAAAATGAACGTTGGCGAAAAATCAAAATCCCTGAAAAAGGATTTTATCGCAACTGTTTATTTCTCAAATATGTACACAGTGCGACGATTTCCCCTTTTTTGAACATATTTGCTTTTCTTTTTTTAGGAAAAAATTTTTTTAAATTTTTATAGGAAAATAGGTGACATTAAATTTTTAAAACTACAGAATTTTAAAAAAACTAAAAAAACGGCATTTTTTAAAACTGGCGATTTTTAAAACTAGTATTTTTTTAGAACAGAGAATTTTAAAACTTTTCCTCGGAGAAATACAATAAAAAAGACAAGTTGATAATGTCACATTTAAAATAAATTTATTATTCCTGTAAAAATGTCATCGTCTTGTTTTTCAAACTTAAATATTTTTATTCAATTCGCATAGAAATTTATCACAAAATTATTTTACAAAATTTTTACCGTTGACTATAAATAGAAACCAAAGGTGAAATTTTACTTATTGGAAGTGCCGTCGTCGTTGGCGGTGTTGGTTTTAGAAACCATGAAAAATAAAATGCAATGAATTCCCTTTTAACTGTTGGAGTTACAAGAAAAATGATAAACATTGGAGGATAAAATTGTAACATTGAAAAAAACCATGAAGTTATAAGATAATCTTTAGTTTCAGAAAAAAGTCCAATTAAATTTTCACCATATTGAAGAGCCAAAGTTGCTGCAGAAAGAACAGTTTGAAATATAATACGTTTTTCCATTTTTGTTTGTTTTGGTTTATTAAAACCTTTTGGAGCAAAAATAAGACCAGTAAAAACGAAAGCCAAGCATAGGACATTTAATGAAATTGTGATTATTGCATTTCGTCGAACGGTATCTCGACGATAATCTAAACAACCTGGAGCACCAGAAGAAAGAAATTTGCAATCGAATTTTGTGAATGAATCTCC
The DNA here is from genome assembly GCA_963922195.1 of Panagrolaimus sp. PS1159. Lineage (NCBI taxonomy): Eukaryota > Metazoa > Nematoda > Chromadorea > Rhabditida > Panagrolaimidae > Panagrolaimus > Panagrolaimus sp. PS1159. The sequence continues at coordinate 624,266 of CAWUHW010000031.1, forward strand.
ATGGGCGATAAACGGGAAGAGATAAATAATGCCAAGAAAATACCAATAACGATTTCCATTCCAAAACTGAAACATTTGAAAATTATTTTTCTGTTGAAATTTGTAAGGGCTTCGTTTTTATAACTGTTAATAAAAACTTACAAGTTTATGCAAATTTGGAAATGCCAAAGCTGTCATTCGACTTAATCCTAATACAGCTTCCCACATTCCTTGCAAAGATTGTGTATACCATTGTAAAAGCAAAACATACGGAAGTAATGGATCATCCAGTTGATAATATGATGTTCGACCATATACCCATGCAACCGTATATGGAATTCTTAAAACATAAAACGAATTTAAAATATAAAAATAGGAAGAACGAAAAATAGATTTTGGTTTTCGAAATTCATTACAAAGAAAAATTGAAATTAAAATATTTATTCCAAATAAAATTGCAGCAAATCCCATTTCTGTATAATAAATGTAATAAAAAGTTTTTTCATCAATAAATAAATGCATGTTTAACAAAGAATAGATGCTAAAGTCTTTTTTTAACACAAATAAAAAAATTATTTTGTAAAATATAAAAATGTATTTTATATTTCCAATAAACTTTAAATGAAGGTTTTGGCCTTTGAATCCCAATGGATTTTTATCGTTTTTTGATAAAGAAATCCTCATGAGAATAATTAATTTTATTTAAACTAAAAAAATTGTTTAGTTTAAATAAAATTGTAATATGATTTTTTTATTTATTTTAATGTAATTGTTTTTGAAGTATATTCCTCACACACGTGTTTTCATTTTCAAGAATTACCAATTTAAGGCTCATTAAAAACTATAAAATTTTGATTAAAAAAAGAGGATGAGGGCGGCATGTTTAAATCCTAACAGATTTTATTCTTTCTTTACGTAAGTTAGACAAAAAAGGGATACCCTAGAGATTTGGATCCAAAGAAAAACATAATGTTTTTTTCCCAAGTTTTTATACTACAGTAATTACAATGTTTTTATTACAAAACCTCGATTTTACGCTTTCAAGGGACCGTGAAAAAAAAGGCGTAAAATCGAGGTCCGTTTCCAGGGATTTACATTTGAAGGGACCGCAGAAGAAGGGTGTAAAATCGAGGTTCGATTGTAATTAACTTTAAATTTAATTGGACCTTCTCAGGTGTTGCGACTTTAATAGAATGTCATAATTCAAACACACGTTTAATATAAACAGATTTGAATAACAAAGTCATCAACTTTTATATTACCATGACTTATAACAAAAATCCAATTTCTCTAATGTTTATGACTTTTTAAAATGTTGTTAAAAAAATTTCTAATATTTAATTTTTGTTAAAGTGCAAACATCGGAAACTATTTAATCATTTTTAAATGACGATTTTATTAAGAAAAACTGATTGAAATAATTATTTTGAAGTTTAATAAAATTAGTCGATCATTGAAAAATATTTTTTACACAAACAATTAATTATCATTTAATCATTTTCACAATTAATTACAAAAATATAAAAAAAATTTCAATTTAACAGAAGAATTTTTTCAGTGATTAATTTTTGAGTCACCGTGTACAGTACAATGCCAAACTATCAAAATTTTTGGAAAAGCAACTAATTTTTTTTCATTTAATTTTTCCCTTTGTTTGTATTCGTTTGTTACGAGTATGAAAATAAAAAGAAGGCCAAAACTTGAAAAACTTCAAGTAATGCCATATCGTTTTAAAAAACAAAATCCAAAGAAACTTTTTTACATTGCAAAAACTAATTTATCAACTGCATTCAACGCTTAAAAATGTGATAAATCATTGCTGCTAACGTTGTTGCATAAATGATGAGATAATATTATTTTAATCAATTTTCATTGATCAAAATTTGCCAAATGTGGATGACGTCTCATTTTTGTCATTGCTGTGCAGAAAAATTTTTTTTCAAATTATCGGAAAAAAGAGGAATTTACAAAAACACTTTATCATAGCTTTAAAGAAAAAAAAAATCAGAGAAGCGGTACGCACAAAAAAACTTTTTTTCTCATACGTTTGAGAACCGAACGGAAGGGCGGGTAATAAATTTGTTTTGAGGATCAATCTTGACTCTTTTTTGGTTATACCTTATTCAAAAAAATTTATATACCTCGAGAGTAGTTGGGTAGAGAGATAATTTTTTATATTTTTGGGGAAATTAATTTATATTTAAAAAAATTTTTTTTAAGGAGAGATAATAAAGATGGAAAACCAATGGAATGCAACTAATTTTCAAGCTTTTGCTCCACAACCAAATAATATGCCACTATCGCTTCCAAAATCATTGGAAGGATTGAAGCCTCCTTCAACAAAGCGTCCAAGAGTAGAATCTGAATCCACAGAAGAAGATGAAGAAAATTATTCACCTTCTCCATCACCAGCAAATAATACTTCAAATGTTTTTGTAAGTTTTTTTTGATACTATTTCACGAATAACAAGTACTCATATTTTTAGAATAATCCTGGACCAATTGCACATTCAACTCCACTAATGCCATTAATGCCACAAAATCAACAACTGCAACCAATGCAACCACAACAACAACAAATGCAACAACCGGATTTCTCAAATTTTATGCATCCAATGATGCAACAACAATGGGCTGCACAAATGAATCCAATGATGCAACAGCAATGGGCTGCAGCACAAGTGCTTCAACAACAGCAACAATCAAATGGTTATCCACTTCAACAGCAACAACAACATTCACAAAATATGTACAATCTAGCAAATCTAAATAACACACAAACAAGTACCAGTTCATGTGAAAATGATGATAGTGGAAATTCTTCAATTATCCAACAGCAACAACCTTCACAACCACAACAAAATTTAAATCTTCCACCAAATGAAATTGAATTTTGTTCTATTCCGGGTAGATTGGCGCTGCTGTCACAAAATAAAAAAGTTAAAGTTACACTTGCTGAAATTCAACGACGAATTGCTGCTCCAGAATGTTTAAATGCAAGTTTGCTTTCAGCAATTTTACGAAAGTAAGTTTCTTTGACATCGAATTTTTTTGTTCTTTTTTGCTTGGCACAACGTTTCAGAACGCCATGCGCAAACAACTCATCTGAAGATCTGAAGATTTTTCTGTCCTTGCATTTTCAGCATTAAAATTATTACATTTTTTAGAGCAAAGAATCGTGAAGGTGGAAAAGTTTTATCTAATGATCTTGCAAAACATAATATTTCATTAGCTGCTGGCCGACGAAAATCTGCTCCAAATACTGCTTTTACGGCTTTGGTTGAATGCGATGCTCTTACATTAGCAAAAGATTTCCATGAACTCTCTGATAAACATTTTCCATTCAATGATATTGCATATGAATTTATTAAAACTATACATACAATGGATGATTGGCATTCATGTATGTTAGTGATATATAATTTTGTTGGATATCCACAAACTTCGTAAGTTTTTATATGCAATACTTTTTAACTTTTTTTATGTATTATTTTTTAGCGGAGTTCTTCAACGTTTGATGACAATTCTTATGGCAGATAATTCACCAGTTGCTGAACGACCATTAAATCTTCCACTTGGTATGGACGCAGATTCACAAAAGAATTTTACACATTTTTCTCTTGTAAGTTTTTATATGTTTTTTTTGTTTCTGTGTTCATTATCTCATTTTAGATTACTCATGGCTTTGGCATCCCTGCACATCTTTCAAGTTGGAATACACAACAAAAAGTTTTTAAAGTCATATTTGAAGCAATGACAAATCCTACAACGTTTTGTACAAAAATTGGTCGAGCAGTTCCCCCAGGAATTGATTCAATTAAATCTTTTATATTAATGTCTCAACAACAACAACAGCAACAACACCAAAATCAAGCCATCCAACTTCAACAACAACAAAATCAAGCTCTACACCTTCAACAATCTGGATATCCTGGACAATAAATAAACAAATTATTTATATTTTTTTGATTTTTTGAATTGTTTGTTGCCATTGTTATTTAAAAGTGTCAATTTTTCTTTCTATGTTGTTTTTAACTGTTTTTATAAATTATGTTCTTCGTTATTTGAAAAATAAAAAATCGTTCATGAATTTCTTCAAAACTTTATGACTTGAATTTTTGTTAACGGACTTTTTAAAAATATTTGTTGTCGTTACGAATGAAACATTTAATTTTAAACAGAAGCGTTTTAAAATATTTTAAAACCATTTTTTTTAATTGTGTTTTATCTCCATTTTTAGCACTGTTTTATAATGCACGTGTAAAAAGTCGTTTTTCAGTATTGTCTGTTTTAACTTTTTTTTAAATGTTTTAATACTAAAAAGACACCAATGATAGAATAGTTTGTGTGAAATCAAAAATATTACAAAATATTCAGACAAAAATAAATCAATGGCAATGGAAGAAAATGAAAGGCCGAGTTACCGTAACCCAACTACAGTATACGCCGAAAAATCGGTAATCACAGATTCATCTATATTAGCTGATGGAACTGTGATCAATCAACGAAAAAAAATTAGTTAAAAGATGTTAATTAAACTTTTAATTTAAACATGTATTTATAATTTTATTGACGTATTTATCTTCATTTAAGTCATTTGTAAATATTTAAAAAAATAAACATTACTTTTTAAAAACCTGGGATCTGAAGTTTTTGAATTTACTTTAAAGAAAAAATACCAAAACTTTTAATTCATGTTAAACAGAAAACTTTTGTTTAAAAAAAGTCGTTAAAAAAAACTTTGCCCATTTTCGCAAACAATTTATTTCACTTTTGAAAAATGCTCACACATTTTGTTCTTGCAACGATCACATAATTTTGCGGGCGCGAAAAATTTGGAAGAAAAAAGATGAGCACGCTCGATTTTTTTTGAAAAGCCATTCTTTACATTTTGTCTCTCTCAAATGCAGGTATCTCTTTCTCTTTTCTCTCGTGATTTTTCGCGCTTATTATTTATTTATTATTTATCCAAAATATTTGTTGTAACCATTATTGAGAGAGTTACGGTCCTATAAATACGATACATAATTTTCATCTTTCTCTGAAAAGGACATCGGATTCCGAAGAAACGGTTCTCTCTATCTCTCTCCTTTCTCTCGTGCTTTTTTATTTAAATTTTCTTCGCTAATTTTTTTTTGTCTAACTTATTTGTTGTATCTTTAGAGTTAAAGGGTTCTAAAAATCCCATATATCCTTTTTTAAAAAAAAAGAAAATATATTGGACTTTTGAGAACTGCTTTCTCAAACACGTTTACTTTGTTTAATCTTTTATATGTTATACTAATATCTGTACTCCTTTTTCAGATAACTCTATCATTCTTGCTTGGAATCAATCAACAAACTTGCTTTTGTTCAATCAATATGGCTCCAACTAAGAAAGCTGCAACAACAACAACCGAAGCTGATGCACCTGCTGCAAAAGTTACAAAGAAAAATGCTTCTTCAAAATCAAATGATGATGATTCTGCTGCAAAAAAACATAATGGTCCTCCAAAAGGTGCTTTAAATGCTTATTCATGTTTTATTCGTGAAAATCGTGAAGCAATTCATGCAGATGAAAATTATAAAAATTTTATGAAATCCGCTGCTGCCGCATGGAAGGCTGTTGAAGATAAATCTGAATATGAACAAATGGCTAAAGAAGATAAGGAACGCTATGAACGTGAAATCGCCAGCTATACTCCTGGTAAATAATTATATCTCTTTTTATAATTGCAAAAGTTTAATAATGTGAGCTTTTATTGTTTTTCTTTTTTATCCTTTTCCATGTTATGTATGTATATACTCTCTTGTTTTGTTAATGCATTCATAAAGTTCTGTTTTGTTTGAATTTGGTTTAATGGGGATTTTATTGTTTGGGATACATGGGAGAGCTATATTTTTAAAAGATGAAGGGAAAATTATTTTGAAGAAGCACGACAACGTGGAAACACTTTGAGGAACGCGACATTACGAAAAAAATCGAGTTTAAAGGTTATAATCCATATATGGAGAAGCAAATGTCGTATTATAACAACCTCGTTTTCTTGTGTCTTCATTTTTTCGTTTCAGGATGTTTCGAGTTTAATTCTTTTGTTAAATGATAAATAAAACACTTATTTTTTTTAATATTTGTAATCTCTTTTGATTTTTATTTTCTTGCTTTTGGTTATGACGTTTACCAACGTTTGAATATCTTTTTCTACTTTTGTATATTTGTTTGTTTAATTACTTTTGATTTTAGCATATAATCGGTAACTATGGCTTCTATTCCAACTTTTAAACTTGTTTTGGTTGGTGATGGTGGTACAGGAAAGACGACCTTTGTGAAACGTCATTTAACTGGAGAATTTGAAAAGAAATATGTTGCTACCCTAGGGGTTGAAGTTCATCCTTTGGTATTTAATACCACTCGTGGAGAAATTTGTTTCAATGTTTGGGATACTGCTGGTCAAGAAAAGTTTGGTGGACTTCGTGATGGATATTATATTCAAGGTAAAATTAGTTTTTTACCTAAACTTTCATTTACTTTTTTATCTTTTAAGGCCAATGTGCAATCATCGTGTTTGATGTAACTTCTCGTATAACTTACAAAAATGTTCCAAACTGGCATCGAGATTTATCACGTGTTTGTGAAAATATTCCAATTGTTCTTGTTGGCAATAAGGTTGATGTCAAAGATCGTAAAGTGAAAGCTAAAAATATCACCTTCCATCGTCAAAAGAATCTTCAATACTATGATATTTCTGCAAAATCAAATTATAACTTTGAAAAGCCTTTCCTTTATTTGGCTCGTAAACTTATTGGTGATGAAAATCTTGAATTTGTTGCTATGCCTTCTCTTCAGCCACCAGATATTCAAATGGATCCTTCAATGATTGCTAAATATGAACAAGAAATTCATGATGCTGCAAATGCAGAACTTCCCGATGATGATGACGATCTTCTTTAACTCTTTTTCACGTTTGCTTTCTCAATACTTTTATTGTTTTCGTTGTTACCATTTTTTTGTGGATTATTAATAATAAAAGTAAAAAAATTAGTGTTATTAAAATTGATAAAAAAAATAAATTGAAGAGAAAACTGTCTAAAGGAATATTTTCCTTTGTAAATAATGTATTAATTTTTCTGTACTGCTGAAATAAAATTTCTAAATTTTGTAACCATTAAAAAATGTTTTCTGGAATTAAAATTTGTTGGTTATTGTTTTAATTTTTTTACAAATTTTATCAATATTTGTTACTAAACAAACAGTCATTAAATTCAAAAGTGTTTTAAATAAAATATATTTAAAGATTTTAAAAGATTCTCGAGCTAATCTAGTAGGTTTTTCAGTTTCAATATCTTTTATGATTAAATGACAGGTAACAAATTGCTATTTGAACATGTTGTTGTTGAAGATTGTCCAAAAACAATGCAAATAAGACTTACAAAAATATAAATTAGAGAAATGATTTGATTCATTCTTTGTATTTATGAAAAACAAAAAAATGTAAAATTATAATACGACTTTTGATTCATTTTCTATTTTATTTTTATACTTTATTAAATGCGGAACTCTTTTGTGATTTAACTTTAGGGATTATTGAAATTTAATCAGTTCACACATTTTTTTTAAAAAACAAAATGCAATGCAAAATATCAATATAAACCCCCTCACATTTTTTAAAATGAAAACTTTGTGCATAATTTTTATCAAAAATGTGCATAAAAACTGTGTGTAATAAATTATTAATAAATTATTGTAATCACAAACGTTCGGCTAAAAAATGTGAGTGGGTATGAAAACTTGGTGCATAATTATAATCAGAAAAACAGCGCAGTGTAAAAAAAAACTATGTGTTTATAGTTTTTTTTGATTCAGCTTTTGGGATTACAATAATTTATCTTTGCAAATTCTTTAAATTCAAATCAAAAAAAAATTTTAAAAATATTGTTATTTTGCATTGCATTTTGTTTTGTAAAAAAAATGTGTGAACTGATTAAATTTCAATAATCCCTAAAGTTAAATCACAAAAGAGTTCCGCATTTTAAAAAGTATAAAAATAAAATAGAAAATGAATCAAAAGTCAAATTATAATTTCACATTCCTTTGTTTTTCATAAATACAAAGAATGAATCAAATCATTTCTCTAATTTAAAATTTTGTAAGTCTTATTTGCATTGTTTTTGGACAATCTTCAACAACAACATGTTCAAATAGCAATTTGTTAATGACTTCAACACTTCGACAACAAATTTTGGATTATTTAAATGAAGTTCGAAGCACTCTTGAAAATGGACAATTATTGGTAGATGATGGAATATATGCCCCTAAAGCTGAATCATTACCAGATTTAACATGGGATTGCGAAATTGAAGAAAGAGTCTATGATTGGCTTAAAGACGATTGTGTTGATCATGCACCACGAGCTTCTGAAATTGATAATATGACACTGATTTATAATAGAAAAGATAACGATAACGTTGATACACTTGTCGCTGAATTTTTGGCGAATGCACCATATTTAAATGGGCATTATGGACGCCAATGCTTAGTGGAAGACATAATCTCTATGTTGCTCAACCTTTATGGTTTATGAATCATGTTTTTGCACTTTCGGATAAAGCACAACGTGTTGGATGTGCAATTCAACATTGTAATATGCCTGAAGTAAATTATGGTTCCGGATTGGTTATTCCAGCATATATTCTTAGTAGAATTTATTGTCAAATTTCTCTTTCTGAAGACTTAGAATTTGGTGAACAACTTTATAAAGTTCCATCATCAGTCAATTATATTCCACCTACACAAGATGTCATTTGTCAAAATGGTAACATGTTTATTGAAGAAAGAGAAGCAATCCTTGAAAAGGTTAATGAAGCTCGAAGTAACATTTCTCAAGGGACATATTCATTTCCAAATGGAAATAATGCTTTACAACCTACAGAACCCTTATCACCATTGGTAAGATTAAAATAATATTTTTTTTTCAATTAAAGTATGTAAATTTTAAGCTTTGGAATTGTGAAGATGAATCTGCAATTATGACTGAAAAATCATCAAATACTCAATGCTTACATCTTGTTATTGATGTTGAAACAGAATATGAAAAGATTACGCCTGGAACATTGAGTGATTTTTCTCTTACCACCTATTTGACATGGTGGAATCAAATGAACTCTGAATTTTTTGTTTCAAACTCAAATTTTAATTTTCTTTCACAATCTACAACTTATGACGTTGAATATCCTGCAGCATTTGCATTAAGTAAAGCAGCTGAATCAATTGCATGTTATAGAAAAACATGCTGGAATGGTCCATCACCAATGGATGGCCTGACATACCGTCGTATTTGCCGTGCAAAGCCTTCCATACCAATGAATGCCAATCTTTATCAATTTTAAAATACATGTTTTTAAAATGAAAATTGTATTCATCATAATTCTCTAATTGATTGTTTAATCAGTAATAAAGTGCAAAAACATAAAAATCTATGTTTTTTATTAAAAATGTATAATATAAAATAAAAATATAGATCAACTTCAAAATTTTTTAAACGGATTCTTTTTTTTACAATATCCTCCAAGAATTTGGAGCTCTGATTAATTTTGATTCAATAAATTCAGAATTATTAAGAAAATTTTTGCAAGAATAAATGCTTTTACAAAATGGTTTTCCTTTAAAAGCTGCAGCGCATTCATCAAAATCTTTAAAAATTAGATGCTGAAATTTTTCATATTTATCTAAAATGGATTTTTAAATAAACAAAAAAATTAAAAGCTCTTACTGTAGGGAATTTTTAATATTTTATAAATTTTTTTCACATGAAAATCTAGGTTGCTTTGAAGCTTTAATAAACCTTTCATACTTAAAATATTTGAATTTATACTTCCATTTGCATTTTCATAATCAAATCTAAAATAGCAAAATGTATTGGTTTAATATTATGTATTTCAAAAACCTTGAATGAACAATTACGGCTTCATTTGGATGAATATCAACAATGTTGTTTTTTGATGAAACTTCTGATTCTCCAGGAGTATGAACATTTATAGTTTTTGTCTTAAAATTAGGCTTAAAACCTATCAAACCTTAAATATTAAACAAACCAGTTGAGTATTAATTATAAGTTTTGATTGAATTGGTTTTTCCAAATATTTCCAAATTAGTGTTAAATTACTTTTACCAATAATTTTTGCAGATGAAAACCAAAATGCCGATATATTTTGAGTTGCTTTTGTTTGAATAAATTTTTTAATAGTTTTTCCAGATTTTATGTAAATAATTTCATCCAAATCTGTCATAATCAAATATTTTGTTTCACTTCGACTTCGATAAACACAATCCGCCATTGCCAATGAAAATTCTAATCTACGAAAAAATTTATTTGGATTTATATTATTTTCGATTTCATTTTGTGATGGGAATAAATCTGACCAATCAATTAATTTTACAATAATTTTTGGATGTTTTAAATAAAATTCAAAAACTTTTTCAACTTCTGACGACCATGAATTTCGATAAATGTAAAAGATTGTTATATCTTGTGAAATCCAATATTCAAAAAATGAGATTAATAATTTTGGAGAAAATAAATAAAAGATTGGCTGTAAACAAATCCCTAGAAAAAGTTTTTGCGGATTTTTTGGACGAGAATCCATTAATGGAATTTGTATGGTTTTAAATGGGAAATTTGTTGTTGTTGAAAGTTGAATATTTTTGAGATAGCTGTGTTGATAAAATAATGGAATTTTAATAATTCCCAAATATCCATTTAAAGTACAAAATGGATCATGAAAAGTTGGGCATTCAGATCTCTGACAAATAGAATCCACTTTTTGAAGTTCATGTTGAACTTGAAAACGATAAAAAAGGTTAAAGTTTCTAAAAAATTAAAATTTTTAAATGACATAAAATTAAACATACTTTGACCAAACATTTTTTAAATACAATATTCTTACAGTATCATCAGAAATGCGATATGCCGAAAAAATAAATATTTTCTTTGGTAAAAAATGTTCATTTTTTTCTAAATCAGTGATATTAAATTCATTATTTTTGGTTAAAAATAAATAAACCTAATAAATAAAAAGATTTGTAAGCAAAAGTTAAAATAAAAATTTGCAGTAAAAATATATTTAAATTAAATAATCTCAAAAATAAATATTTTAAAATCATTGAAATTCAAATGATTTTTCAAAAATTTGTTTTTTAGTTTTCTAATTTTAGTTACTTTTTGCATTATCTGATGTTATTTTTCAATTAACCTATATAATTAAAACCATCAATTACGAAGAATTAATAGTATTTGTTTTTTATATCAACATCAAAAAAAGCATTAATATTACTTTCGTTTCTTTTATATTTAAATATTTGTCAAAAAGAAAAATCGATGTTTGTTGAAAAAAAAAAATTTTTTATTTAAACTCAATACATGAAAATAAAAAAACAAAGTTAGAAATTTTTGAAGTAAATAATACAATTTATAAAAAAAACATATTTCTTTTATTGTTCGTCATTGTTAGAGATATTTTCTTCACGAATATTTTGAATAGGTGTAGTTGTAGTAAAATCAAAAATATTTTCTCCAGATACTGCTGATGACATTTTGATAATTGCAGCAGATTTTACAGTTTTGAATAAAGGTGTTGATGAAGAAAATGGACGAGGTGATGCTTCTTGAGCATTTTTTCTATTTCTTTTTGTTGATAAATGTAATTTTTCTTTACCAAATTTTGATAAGCTTTGAATTATAAATTTTCGACGAGGAGTTTTTAAATAATCTGAAAAAGAGAAAGCAATTAATTGAATAGAAACATAAAAAAAGCTACCAAGTAATTTTGAAGTTGATTTACGAGGTGTTTCAGTACGACGATTGTTTGAATTGTCTTTTAATATTGAAGCATCGCATCTTTGATCATTAATTCTTCTGCATTGTGCATTTGTAATTGCATCAATAAAATCACCTTCATGTTGCTGCAAAATGAAAATTAGAAAAACAATAAAATCCAATCTAAACAAACTTACAAAATTTCGTACAGTTGGAAGAGAAAGAGTTGATGAAACATCTGTTTCCATGTTATCATTAAAACATTCAAGTGGCAAGCTAATTATTGAAATGGAATTACTTCCACACTTTAAACAATATGGTTCAGTTAAATTTTGAAAACTCTTTAATTCAACATTTTCAGGTAATAAAACAGGAATACTTTTTTCTGCAAGTAAAACATCTTCTTGTAAATCTTCAGCAAGAAGAGGAAATTCGACATCAATTGTTGAATCCAAAGAAACTTGTACATTTTCATTTAATGGCATTAGTTCATTTGTAATTTTGATTGAAGCTTCCTCTTTGCTTTCGCAATCATTGAACTGAAAATTGTAGACAAAAGTTTAACTTCCAACACAAACGTTATTTAAATATCTCTATGGTATTTTAAAAAGAAAAAATAACAAACTTCAAGTGCATTTTGATCAATATTATTTTCACCATTTATTTCATCATCAAGTTCTGATTCATCATCTTGTTTAATTTCTTCAAGTTCATCAAATAATGTAATTGGTGGTTCATCAAAGACTTTACAGAATTGTAAATTGTAAATTTGATTTTGTAAGGAACACACAAGATTTTGAAGATCCTAAAAATCAACAATGAATTACACTTAGGTTTACTATATGTTTCACTTAGGTGAAACATATAGTAAACGCATAAAAACTTACTCGGTTAACTTCAGCCATTTCATGAATATTATAATTAAATTTTTTAAGTGATTCTTCAAGTGCAGAATTTTTTTGTTGTAAATCTTCAATAATTCCTTGCAGCTCTTCATTTCCACAATTTTTGAGGCTGAGATTTTGAACAACTTTTTGCAGTCTTTTGATAGCTTCATTCTTTTCTTCAATCTTTGCTTCTAATTCAAACTGAAAAACGTTTATTAACGTGGAATATGCAAAAAAATAGTAACTAACCTTTTCATCACATACAGATTGGAAATTTTCTTGTAATTCTGCATAATCTTTTGATAATGTATGATATAATGATGAATCATGTTCATTTAAAGAACATGTTGATGTTGATAAAAGGCAATCAGAAGCAAGCATTCTATTTTCCAAAGCTTGGATCTTGAAAAGTATTATAAAGCTTTTAGAACTATATTACGAAAACATACCTTTTCTTTCAATTCTTTTTTTTCTGCTAATAAAATCTGATTTGTTTGATAAAGCTTTTCATTTTCTTCTGAATAAACTTCTTCCATTTCTTTCAATTGCTTTTTTAATCTTTCATTTTCACTTCTTAATTGTAGTTCATACGGTGTACGATAGATGGAATCATCCATGTTTTGTTGGCCGAAATCGTACAAATAAAAATTCAATATAAAAAAAACTATCAATTTATAAATATAAAATGTAAAATGTTTGAAGATTTGTAATTTTTTGAAAAAATAAAGTTTTTTGTACAAAAATATTTTGAGGTATTTTTTCTGCCAAAAAAAATAAACAAAAGCGCAAATTACCAAAAAAAAATTTTGTCCAAATATATTGCATTATCGATTACTTAAAAATATTTTAAGAGGACTTTTTTATACAATAATAGAATTTGATGAAAATCAAGAAACCTCAAATTTAATAAGAAAGAAAGGTTATTTCAAGTGGTAGAAAAAGCACAACTTCTTTCGTAAATCAAAGAAAATAATTTTTAACGCGAATAAAAGTGTTCCAGAAACGAAAGAAAGATTTCCCACTCTTTTATCCCTGAAAATATTTTAGCTTTTTTGTCTCATTCGATTTTTTCAAATTATTGTTTACTGTTTTTTCAGTTACAACTTTAATATACTTGTTTTACAATACTACTGTATTGTTATTATTTCCTAAGAAATATAACCATAAAAATGGATTGATTTGATTCATCTGTTAAAGATTGGCTATAAAACAGTAATCTTTAAAAAATCACTTTAAAAAATGCTTATAAAATTTTATGAACAAATTAAAACAAATATGCTCAACTGCAAATATGTAATGGCAAATTTAAAAGTCTTTTCTAAAACTTTGCTAGAATAAAAAATTTGCTTTATTTTCAAACTTACTCAGAAGTTTAATGTTAATAGTTAACACAATAATTAAACATACGAAAAATATTGTCGTATTGAAAATAGTACAGTCTTACATACGACGTTTCTTAGCATAAATATATAATCAACAAATTTAAAAAAATGAAAGAAATTGCAAAAGTTTTATATTGATCCAAACTTTTATGCTAAAGTTTTACGTGCACGTCTTCGAAGCTTTGCAAAAACCTCTTTATCATTTGAAATAATTTGATTAAATGGTTGATCAAATTGACATCCAATATCCAAAGTTACAGTTGAATTCAAACATTTTCCTGATCTCCAAATAAACCATTCATTTTCACGTTTTTCAATTTGATAGCTATTATAATTGTAGCATGCTTGATGGCCTTGTTCAATACCATTCATTGATGTGGTATGTGCAAACGGGCATACAAAATCACAATAAATTCTTTCTTCGTCATTATGAAATTCTGTAAAACATCCAGCATTTTCTGGAGCTAATCTAGTAGGTTTTTCAGTTTCAATATCTTTAATGATTAAATGACAGATAGCTCGATGTTTGCCAGCTTTTAATTGTCTATCAGGTGTTGTACATTTAAGGGTACGATATTCTATAAAAATTGATTAATAAGTTATCTGTTAGGGTTAAAAGATATTAATAATTAAAAATGTCTTGTCTTTACAACCTTTGAAAAATGACTTAAAAGTTCAATTTCAACCGAAGTCTTTTCTGGGCACAAAATTAATGAATCATCAAATATTAGAACTTTTTACTTGACTTTTTTTTAATAAAGCGGGACACGTAAAATCCTAGAACAGTTTTTTTTCTTCAACGCTTTTTTTGTTCTTTTTGTTTCTCTTTTGTCTAGCTACGTGCGCAGCAATGTGCGACGCCAGTGTTCCCCTTCATTTTTTTTTCAGTCAAAAAAAAATGAAAGAGAGAGCTCCTTAGGTATACTGTAAAAAATAAAACTTTTTTTTAAAAATTTAATTTTTATCCACCTAGATGTAAAATTTTACGGAGATTCCAAAAATCCAACTTTTGACTATTACTTTAATACAAAAAATTAGAGAAAATCGGTTTTTTTGACCTGTATTCTGTCTTCCACCTTCTTCCTTTTTAAAACCAGGACTATTCGACTCAGAATTTTTTTCTGCATCGAACAGTATATTTAAAATTATCGCACAAGGCCGCACCGCGAAATATGCGTCTATGGCCTAGTGGGAGAGGCGCTGCGCGACAGTTTACAGTCGTTTGGGTCACTGGTTCGAATCTAAACGACTGTAAACTTTTTTTTAAAAAAAACTGCATTTATTTTTGGATTCTCCATAGTCAAAAGCATATATGTACCAAAAATAAGCTTAATCGGAGATAAAAAATATTTTTGTATTTTCCATGGGGTTTGAACCGGTGAAAAACAAATCTTTTTTTTGCTGCAAAAAAATGTTGTTTTTCACAAACGACACTTTTTTTGCAGCAGTTTGCAAACGCGACACGAAAATTTGTATAAAGAAAATGTGTTCCCCGACTGAAAAAAAATTGTTTTTTCTATTTTTTAACAGTAATATTAAGCAGTAATATTACTTTTTTTTACTCATTTCTTTTTTTCTTTCTATCAATATTTATACTGCGCATCTAATGATACCAAATTTATTGCATTTAGAGAACTTTGAAAAACCTGCGCACGTAGCTACTTTTGTCAAAAAAAAAGCGAAGAAAAAATAATGCATTTTGCCTGATCGCGAATTGTTATTTTTCGCGCTTGTTGAGACCGTCAAAAAACTTTTAGAAAAAAAACTGCTGCGTGTCCCGCTTTAACCCAAAGGTCAAAAAAGTTGAAGGGCTGAAAGTTGTACCGAAACTGAAATTTTTGCTAAGTTTTATCTTTTTAATGGAAAATTAATGTCCCACAAAATTTTCCTAATTAAAAAATGGCTTACATAAACTTACGTTGATAAGCCCATGAATCAATAAATAAAACTGCAAAGAAAATATAAACTCTAAAAAACATTTTTTTCACACAATTATTTAAAAATTTGTTTTTAAATCAATTTTTTTTGATGAAATCGCGAAAAGAATAATCTGAATCACGTTTCTGGAAACTAGTTTAAAAGTTGCAGCAACGTATTTTGCGAATTCAAAAAACAGACCTTTTCTAAAACAGGAGCAAGAAAAAATAAAACATTTGTTTTAAAATTTACTAAAAAAAGAGAAAGCGAAATTTTTTGCGAACATCGATTGTCAAGAGCCAAGAATCAATGTAAAAAAATAGTAAAAATCTGTTTGAAGCTTAGCGAAAGTGGTTTTAATATTGGACTACAATTAAAATTCAAGAAATTATTTTGTCATATGTTTCATAAGAATTGATTTAAAATGCATTAAAATGACAGGTGAAATAAAGCAAACGCATAAGGTGAACCTTTGGTTTTTTAGAATTATACATTAAATATTAAAAAATATAATTCATAGTTTTTCCAAATTCGTATATTTAAAAAGAAAAAAGATTTTCAATGTTAAAAAATGAGCATTTCAAAAGTATCTGTACCCTCACCTTTTTTGTTAAACTTTTATTACCATTTTTCATATTTTACACTTTTTATAACATTAATTATTACTCCAATTCTTTTTTATATAATTTTAACACAATCGAAACAAATGAAACATTTGAAATGATTTATTTTATATTCATCATTTTGGTGCCTAATTTTTCAAACTATTTTATCTTTGAATAAATTTATAATTTTAACTCCTTCAATAAGTGCATATTCAATTGGAATAATTTCAAGCAACGGATGTTATGACAAAACATTTTATGCCAATATTTTAGCAGTTATTTGTATTGTAAATTATTCTGTTGCATTGGAATTAGTTTTAGCAAATCGATATTTGCTTGCATTTCCATCATCAATTTTGGGGTGGTTTAATCAAAAAACATGGATTGGAATTTCAATATCATTCATGATTGGATTAATTGTTTTAATATCATATGCAATAATTAAAAAATCTGAACCAAATGAAATTTACGCGGAAGCAAGGTCTTATGACGAATTTTTTGTATTCTTTCGTGACCCATCACTTTTATATTTTTCCAATGAATTTGGACGACCTGTTGGAATTGTATGGTTTGCAACGCTTAATTGCTTAACACTATTAATTCTAACATTATTAGCATATTTTATTCATTTAGTTTTTTCAGCAAAGACAAAAACCGTTACACAAATTCAACATTTTCTTATCACAATTTCAATGGTTGAAATTTCGCTACTTTTAGGATTTATGATTTTACCAGCAACTATTTTTATTGGTTTTGTGGTTTTTCAAATTCCAAATTCTGCAGGTTTTACAACAATTTTAATTTCACTCATTCATCTTTATTCTCCAATTAATTTTATTGCAACGTTATATTTTACTGCACCATATCGAAGATTTTTAACAAAACACTTAAATGAAATTTTTGCGGGCTTTTCAAAAGTTCATATTAAAACGGTTAATATTGCTTCTGTAGAAACAAGCGTACGACGAAATTATTAATGATACTTAAAAAAATATTTTTTCGAATCTTTTTTACTGTATTATCATTCGTTCAAACATATTTATTATGAAATAAATTAATGTATATGAAACTATACAAATAAACGCTTTAAATTCCATAAAAACATTTATTTGTATAGTTTATGAAATATAACAATGACAATTAAATTGTTAAAATCCTCAAAAAAATTTTTTTAAGCATAAACTTGTTTACAAATCTTTAAAATTCAGAAAACAAGCGAAAAAATATTTTCAGTGTTTAACAATTTATATCCTTATCATTATTGCCTTTTACATGAAGTCCACCAACATTACCTTTATTGTCATTTCTGGAACATTTTTGGTCTTCTGAACTATTATCCTACAAAACTTATAACTAAAATTTTTTAAAACAAAAAAGAAATAATTCAACAGTTTTTGCAATGTACGAAAAACTTACAGCGTTTTTTGTTGATTCTTTTACAGAACTTTTTTCAACTTCTGCGTTTTTGCATGTAACACTTCCTTTATCTTTTCCGCCAATGTGGATTCCACCGGCATTGTGATGATCTTTTTTATTGACTGATCCATCCATGACTTTTTTGAAAGCAGTGAATTATCAGCCAACAAACAATAAGCTCTTTTTATGCAGCAATAGAAATAAAAAAAATATCAAAAACTAATCAAAAATATATATATTTTTTACTGATAAAACATGTTTACACAAAAGTGAATGCAGCGTCTTTTTTTTTGTTGAAAATGTTTAAAAAATCCTAAAGTTGATTCATATTTGGGGGAGGGGTTAACGGTTACTGTAATTTTAACGCCATATTTAAGGGAATGATAATCACATTGAATTTTATCATTTTGTTGAATTTTTAAATTTTTTTAACTTTTTTATTTTTAGCTCACAATCTAATTCAACATGTTTTATGGCATTGGAGATGGCGATCATGACAATCAGGACGGTGTTCATATTAGAGGAGACAACAGTGGAAACATCACCTATAATGAAAAATAAGTAAATCATTGATGTTTTACGTGTTTCAAAAAATGTTTCACATAATTTTTAAATTTCTTTGTTAAATAAATAATTTAATAATTTTTTTGAGTTTTTAGTATGATATTTGAAGAAAGATTTTTAAAAAAATTGAATCATAACAAAAAACTTATTTTTTTTTTGAAATATACGATTGAAAAAACATAAATAAACGCAACAACTAATGTTCGAATACACATACTCAAGTCTTATAAATTAATTATAAAAAAATGTCATAACATATTTTTTTTGTTTGCAATTTTTTTTTCGCATATAAAATTTTGTGCAATTTTATATTAGAATATACCTATTTCTGGAATGAACTGGGCAATCTCCGTTTGTCTGTCATCTCCTAACTGTTTATTTTTTGTGGCCAGCATTATTTCTTTAAAGAAAATTATGCGTTTCAGCTGATAAAAAAGATTAAAACATGTATTTATTTTTTGTATTTTTCAAGAATTAAAAATTGTTTACAATCAAAAACGTTTTTCCTTAAATTTTTAAATTTATTTAAAAAATATTACAACCTTAAAAGCGAAATTCACGATAAAACTTGGGAGAAAAAAATTTTGTTTACAACAAAAATAATGGTGTCAGCTTTTATTATCATATTTTTTGTCTATTTTTTAAATGTTTTTTAAAATTATTTATGGAGTTTGTTGAGTATTTAAGGAAGGTTAAAAATGCTAAAATTAATCAATTTTTTAATTGTTTTAACTACTTTTTAACAGTTTATGTTTTTAGAATACATTTAAATTAAAGATGTTTGATGGCATTGGAGATGGTGATCACAACAACGGAGGTGGCATTCACATTGGTGGTGATAATTATGGAGAAATTCATTATAATGAAAAATAATTTTCTCGGTACTAAAATGTCTTTAATTCTACAGGATTTATTGCTTTTTTAAAACATAAATAAAAATATTTTTAAAAAGTTTATTAATAAGTCACATGCCTTTTTTTTGTTTAAAAATAACATTTTTTAATTAATATTTTTAAAACAAAACTTGTTTTATGATTTTGTGGAGCAGTGTAAAATGATATTTTTTTATTACAAATAAAATACCAAAGTATTTCCATCTTCAAAACATTCCACAAATAAATTCTTTTGTAAAAAGATGTAACACACTTGCATTTTAAAAATTCATAAAAACGTTGCAACAAAAATTAAAGTTAAATAATGGTTTTTTAGAAAAAATATCAAAAGTAAATTATATATCCGTAATGTATAATCAATCCTTTTTGCAAAAGAACTAAATTGAATAATTTTTTCTGTACAGAAAGCTTTTGTGTCAGTTAAAAAGAAAATATTTAAATAATTTAAATACATAAAAGTTTTAAATGAGAAATTAATAAATATTACTGGATTTATTGTAGCTTTGCAATACTATTAATTTTTTAAATTCAGCAATCTAAATCTTTTTCTTACTTTGTTTTTTATCTTGATCAAACAGGATGGTTACATGCTAATTTTTTGTGTTTATTGCTTTTAAATTTGCCACATTTTTTAAGTATTTTATTTTACAAATTATTTTCTTCAAATAAAATGTTTATTATTATTTTACTACACAAACACACATTATAAACGAATGCAAAATTCTCTTTGCGAAATATCAAATTTCATAAAAGATTGTAATTTATCATTTATTTTCATTATAGTGAATATCGCCATAATTGTTGCCTTTAATATGAACACCTTGTTGATTGTCATGATCACCGTCTCCAATACCGTCAAACATGATGTAAAGAAAAAATTTTAATATAGAGCTAAAAATGTACAAGCTTAATAAATAGGTTTATATTTAAGAAAGTGATCAGTTTCTGATGTTTCTGACCCCCTTTAAATACTCTTTTGAAATTAAATCTATCAAAAAAGACTCCATATTTTATTTGTTCAAATATTTAAAAAATATCCAAAAAAGCTGACTCGATTAATTTTGTTGTAAACAAATTTAACATATTTTTATCTTGAAAACTTTTATTTTTTATGTCGGTTCCACTTTTAATTTTGCCATACTTTTTTTTTATTTAAAAAATGTGAAATAAAATTTATTAGATGTAAACAATTTTTTATTCCTTTATTTTAACTTGAAAAAATTAAAAATTATATCACATGTTTTGTTGAAGTTTTCTTATCAAAAAAACTCTCCCTTTTAAAAGTGCTCAAATTTTTTTGGTTTTCCTTTTGTTTGTCAAAAAAGCGCATATTTGTTGTTAACGTTTATTTTTTTAGCACAAAACTCAAAGTAAAAAATATGGACACTGCTGAAACTGAAACTGAAAATCAAATGATAAATGATAAAGCTACCCTAAACAGTGATAATTACAATCATGGTGGGATACATATTGGCGGGAAAGATTATGGCAAAATAAATGGCGTTTCTCATGAAACAGGACAAAATATAGTAGGTTTTTAAAATGAAATGTTTACAAATATTTGAGATTGTAACACTTGAAAAACAAAAAAATAAACCAATCAGATCGGATTTTTATATCTTAATGCCCAGACTAATGACTCTGTAATAAGATCTGAATTTCTTATAACTATAGAGTTAGACATTTTGAATCTTTATCTGGTTGCTTACTGTTTTCTTCCTTTTTGCATGTGCCTCCAATTTTAAGGAGAATTCAAATGAAGATCATCATCATTATGGTGGAGTTTTTGTTGGAGGATTCGATAAAAGTAAAGAATATGGAACAGAAAGTAAAAAATTGGAAGAAATAAACAAAGATTCAAGCATTTTAGGAAATGTAAGATATATTCTTTTTTCAATTATTTATAAAGCATTTAAGATGGTTGAAAAAGTACAAGATGTTGTTGCAGCATTTATACCAAATACCCTAAAAACCAATAATGATCATCACAATACTGGTGGTATACATGTTGGAGGAGATAATCATGGAAGTATAAGCTACAATGGAAAATCAAAAAAATCCAAAAAAGATTTAAGACAGAAACGCCAAGAAAGGTGTTCAAAAAATCAAAACACAAAGGGTAATATTGGCGGATATCACGTTGATGGTGATAATTATGATGACATTATTTATACAGAAGGCGATCAACAAAGTAATTTATAAAAATGTTCATTTCTAACGTTTTGTAACAATTTTGTATTTTGAATATATCATATCTTAATATCCGCTATACTTGAAAACGCTATTTTCCTTCATAAATATTTTGTTTTTCATTATCTGACAAAGAAAACGCAGTTATAAATAAATTTGTCTTATTAAAAAAATAAGGAATTCAGTTTTATCATAAAATTTTCATGTTAGTCAAAGACAATAGAATTATGCGATTTCGGATCCTTCATTTTTTTTAACATTGACAAATTGTATAAATGTTTTTTTGTTGTTGTGATGGAAATTGCTTAATGATGTCCAAAAAAATGGAATTATACCGCGGAAATTATTTTGGTGTTTTAAATGGTTGAACATATTTACATAAGAAAAATAAATGTTGTATTTTTTAGTTTTCAATCTTTTAATAGTGTAATTTTGAAAAGGAAAAATAGCCACACTATATTCGCATAGCAAAAGTTCAAAATCTGCTGTTTCTGATTATTTCAAAAATTTAAAAATTCAATATTTTTGTTTCTATTCATACGATTATTTCTTGGAAGGTTTACATTCTTAAAAGAATGTTCGTGATGTGCTACAATTTCTGACTGTTTTTACACTCACTAATGACATCCATTTATTTTTTAATTTTTCATGACAAAAAATATGTTTTTGACAGTTAAAAATTAATGAATGGAGTTTTTATCGAATTTATTTAAAAAGTGTATATTGATAATAGAAGTCATAAATAAAACATAAAATACAGTAATAAAAAGCACATTGTAATTTTGACATTTATAAAATATTTTCAATCATTTTCATGTTTTTCACGAATTAAAAAAAGAAGATTTCTTAAATTTGAAAGATAAATCTTTTATACTACTTATCCTTGTTTATCGTCTTCTTATATTTGTTGTTGAAAATCGATTAGTGATTAAACAATCTTTATTTAAAAAAAAACACCAAATATTTAATAATGTAATTCGTAAGAACCTTTCATATTTAATACTCTTTATTTATATAATAAAAAAAAATTATATAAAGTTCTTTTAATTTTTTGCAGTATAATAAATGTCACCATAATTATCACCATCAATATCCCATCGACTGCTAAAAACATGTTTTTTCAGTATTTATAATCAGTTTTCTAACTTACTCTTTGCTTTCA
The DNA here is from genome assembly GCA_963922195.1 of Panagrolaimus sp. PS1159. Lineage (NCBI taxonomy): Eukaryota > Metazoa > Nematoda > Chromadorea > Rhabditida > Panagrolaimidae > Panagrolaimus > Panagrolaimus sp. PS1159. The sequence goes on from CAWUHW010000031.1 coordinate 647,053, forward strand.
TCATAATAAATATCGTCACGATTGTCGCCCTCGATATGTGGATTTTCTTCATTAAAAGCGACAATGCTTTCAGATGCCATAATTCGAATTGTTGTTTTCTTGCTGAGACTAAAATATTACATAGTTGTTTAAAATTCCAATAATTAGTTTTTAAGTAAACACGATTTTGACATTTTAAACACGTATTAAAAAAAGGGAAAAAAACCAGTTATTTAAGTATGCAAAAAGTTCTTCGGAAGCTTCAAAAAAATATTGTCATGTCTTTTTTTATAAATTTTGAAAGTTTTTTCCGTAGGTGAAAAATGGCAATTTACAAGTCATTTTATGGAGCTGAATAAAACAAAAAATTTGCAATACTAGCAAAATTGTAAGCTCCACCTTTAGAATGGGTTGACAATGATAAAGAAAAAAAAATATTTATCAAATATAAAGAAAAACAACATAGATTTTTAATAAAAACAACATTTATTTATTTTATAATTTTATAAATTATTATTCTCCATCATCCTTTTTTTCATTATAATAAATGTTTCCATGATTATCACCTTTGATATGAATGCCGCCAGCGTTGTTGTGATCACCATCTCCAATGCCATAAAACATGTTTAAAGGTTGTTTGCAAAACTTTATAAATTTTCCAGATTGAAAATCAGGTACAAGTTTTGTAAAAAAAATTGGAAAGATAATTTAGAATTTTTTGAGAATTGTTTAAATACATGTGTGCATATGTCTGACAATCACCTACAATTCTAAAAGAATGTTCCGCCTTTTTTTACTTTTTTAAAAAATTATTTTAACCTTTTTCCCTTAAAAAATGACACAACTTTTCTTTTGTTGTTAACAGTTAAAATTATCACATTTTTTTAGAACTCAACAAAAAAATATACTGCTGTAAACAAGTTTTTATCAGTTAAGGCTTTGTTTTGAGCATTTCTTTATTCTTTTTCGTTTTGCTTTTTCTGAAAAGTTTTTAAGGGACGGGTTTTTTATAAGAACCCTGCAATCAGTAAAACATTTATGATGGCCGTTTTTTAAAAATTGATATACTACGGCTGTTCGAGGCAGATTTCGGGACTATGCCTATTCGATACAGAATTTTTTTCTGCATCTGATTGTATTTTTAAAAATTGAGCGAAAGTGAGCGGTAAAAAGTTTGCGTCTATGGCGCAGTGGTGGAAGCGCAACGCTGTAAATATTAATCAGCGTAGATAACATATAAAACTTTTAAACTTTTCTTCTTTGTTTTTTCGGTATTTCTAATATCAGTTTTACAAACACGTCAAAATAAATTTTTTTTATTTCAAAAAAAAATACAATTATTAAAAAACTTTTTTGAATTTTTTGTGTTTTAAGAGACGGTCTACCAGAAAATTTAAAGATTTCATATCGAAGCGGCACACAAAATTTTTTTTAAAGATTCTGCAATTATCAGTCGATTAAAATAGGTGAAAAAAAATTATTTAAATCGCCATTCTTTGCAGTTTATATTGAAAATCCGATTTTATGCATTTTTAAAGTTATCATATTGTCAAAATTTCAAAAAATCTCCAAAAATCAGGAAGTAAAGATATCAAAAAGTTATTTTCCATGATTGTACACTTGAATAAGGGGTATCAAATGACTATCACAAAAATATTTTATTTGACCTGGAACATGGAAATTTCGAAAAATTTAATTTTTAACCAATATAAAAAAATCGTAATTTTCCGAGTCCAGAGCTCAAACATATCTTGTTAGATAGCCCAATACGTGGGGAAAATATATGACTCATACCTACCAGGTCGTTCATAAAGTTTTGACCAATGGTTTTTTCGATAGCATTTTGAAATAAAGGCCTCAAAAAATCTGAAATTTTGCATGAAGGTAGCCTGCGATCTCGGTCACAAGGTGCGATGACGCTTTTTTGTAATACTTGAATTTTTCACGGGATTCTGGAGCATTTTCGTGGCGGGACCAGAATTTTTGAAAATTTTGGATGAACGAGCTAAAATAAAAATAGAATTTATGTGTTTAAAAGGTTAATTTTGTCTGATGTGGTCCCTAAGACATTTTTCTGACAGAATATTAATGTTTTGGGATTTTCTCGGCTTTTTCATATTCTCAGGATTCTGAATACCAAACTCTGTAAAGTCCGAGATCGAACCATTTTTTAAAAACCATTGACAGTATTTTAATGTAAAGAAAATGCTTGTAATTTATTAATAACGAATTATATGATATTAATGAAGTTTAAATATCGGGTTCCGAGGATTCTGAAGGCCGGATTCAGAATCCAAAAATACGATTTTTTCGTTGAACGATTTTTAAAAAATGAATTTGGTGTAAAAAAATATGGGGAATCTATTGAAATATGTTTCAGGGATTCAAAATATGATCTGGCTTCAGAATCTCGGATTCAGAATCCGAAGATATGATTTTTGCGTTGAACGATTTTTTAAAAATGGAACAGGGGTAAACGAATATGGGGAATCTAATAAAATAAGTTTCAGGGATTCAAAAATTTTTGTGGCTTCAGAATCTCAGATTCAGAATTCACAAATACAAAAAAATCAGCCCAACGGGGGATAAGGGTTGGGTCTGGGGTAAATAAATATGCACATTACGATGAAATAGTTTATTTTTGTTCATTTTGGATTCTGAAGCCTTCAGAATCCGGATTCTGAATTTTTCGGTATTTTTGAAAATTGTTATGATATATATGTAAAAAAGTGGGGGGGATTACGGAAAAATACTTGGTTTTTGATCATATAAAAGATCAAGGGAGGCTTGGGGCTCGGAAACGGACACAAACCAAGTATTTTATCGTAATAGTACTCTGCGTTGATACCACTGCTTATATCATAACAATTTTCAAAAATACCGAAAAATTCAGAATCCGGATTCTGAAGGCTTCAGAATCCAAAATGAACAAAAATAAACTATTTCATCGTAATGTGCATATTTATTTACCCCAGACCCAACCCTTATCCCCCGTTGGGCTGATTTTTTTGTATTTGTGAATTCTAGATCTAAACCACAAAAATTTTTGAATCCCTGAAACTTATTTTATTAGATTCCCCATATTCGTTTACCCCTGTTCCATTTTTAAAAAATCATTTTTCAACGCAAAAATCATATCTTCGGATTCTGATTTTGAAGCCAGATCATATTTTGAATCCCTGAAACATATTTCAAATAGATTCCCCATATTTTTTTAGCCAAATTCATTTTTTAAAAATCGTTCAACGAAAAAATCGTATTTTTGGATTCTGAATCCGGCCTTCAGGAATTCCTAGCATTTTTCCGATATTTAAACTTCATTAATATCATATAATTCGTTATTAATAAATTACAAGCATTTTTGTTACATTAAAATACTGTCAATGGTTTTTAAAAAATGGTTGAAATATCAGACAAGTTTGGTATTCAGAATCCTGAGAATATGAAAAAGCCGAGAAAATCCCAAAACGTGATTTTTCTGTCAGAAAAATGTATAGGACACATGACAAAATTAACCTTTTAAACACATAAATTCTATTTTTATTTTGGCTCCATTCAAAATTTTTAAAAATTCTGGTCCCACAAAAATGTCAGAATCCCGTGAAAAATTCAAGTATTACAAAAAAGCATCATGAGCCTTGTGACCAAGATGGCAGGTTTAGATGCAAAATTTCAGATTTTTGAGGCCTTTATTTCAAAATGCCATCAACCATTGGTCAAACTTTATGAACGACCTGGTATAAACCGACTAATTAGGGATTCCCAAATAAAAAGGGGCGCGCTACCAACATCTATAACATCATTAAAAATTCATAACTTATGAAATAAGTCACCAAAACACTGCCAGTGACTTTTATTATAAAATATAATGTTGTTGGAGTATTCTGGACAAGTTTCAGATACTCCGGATGCGATTTGACTATTACGGATCAAATTGAAATTATGAAATACATCAACATGGTCAACATGGAATACAATGAGTTTTTCATGATTTCTTCGGGTTAAATAAAGTCAAATATGCTTTATTAATACGAAATACATATAAAAAAGCTATATTAAAGCACCAGAGATGAAATTTATACCAAATTCGACGTTTTATGAATGTTTGAAATTTCATCATATTTTGGTCAATTTTCAACTTATTTGAATTTGGTCAAAAATGAAAGATATGATGTTTTTATGGTTTTTGGGATAAACTACATCATGTTTAAGTATTTTGGACAATGTTCAAACCCTCTGGGATATCAAAATATGATCTGTTGAATTTTTGAAAATTACAGTATTTTTAACATTTCAAAGTCCATAAAATCGATGTTTTTCGTCTTTTTTTTTTAAGGAAAAAAGGAAAAACAGCAGATTGGCGGACTTAACGCCAGAACACAAAATTTAAACCTTTTTTACCATTTCGATTGCCTGGTTCGATTTAACAAAAAATACAACAAAATTTTTAACATTCAGGGATTGTCCAGACGTGACGTCACGCAAAAATCCCAAATTTCGACCCCTCTCCCCTTTAAAATGCGTGACGTCACGTCTGGACAATCCCTCAAACGAATAAAGAAAACAGAGAATTTTTTCCGAGTAATTATCAGTGCCGTTCGCACATATCCTAAAACTTGCCTATAGTTTAACTTTGTGACAAAACACCTGCTCGGCCAAATTTTATATTTTTTTTAGTTCTTTTTATTTTTACAAACTAAAAAAAAAGCAAGTTTGCCAAATCCAATAGTTTTAACCTTTTTTGGGGCACTCCAAAAACCAAATTTATGATTATGACAGAATATTATCGAGCTTTTTTCGTGTTTTTATTTTCGCTGTTTATTTATTCTTGTGCTTTCTGAAATCCTGAAAAACCAGTTTTTTACTGCTGAAAAACGAGTCAATAATCAATTAACACCTGTTTGACCAAACTTTAAAAAATTGTGAGATGAAAAAATATATATTTCAAACTGGTTCGATCGCTAAGTAAAAAAATGTCAAATGTGAGTTTACCAAATTCAACAATTTTAAAATATTATTATTATTTTTCAACTTTTACATTTGTTTTAACACTGATTTTTGCTCCATTTGTATTTTACATTATTTTAACACAATCAAAAAATTTAAAAAGTTTTAAATGGTTTCTGACAAATCAGTTGATATGGAATATTTTGCTTGAATGCGTAATTGGAATATTTAAAATTGTTATGCTTCTTCCAACTGCATCATTTTATCTTTCAATTTCAGATAATCCATATGTAACTGCATTGAATTTTATATGCATTCTTATTTTAGGACTTATGGCTATTGTAAGTGTAATTCTAACATTTTTAAATCGATATTTTACAATATTTCCTTCAATTATGGGCAAATTTTTTAATCCCAGAAATCTTGTTATTTTCGGAATTATTCTTTTTGCTGTAACTATAACACCTTTTGTTAAAACATTTAAAAATTTTATGTCAACTGATATAAATAATTCTTATCAAAATGCCAGAGAAAAAGATATATTTTTAAAGAATTAAATGAACCATCTATGATGTTTTTTCCTGATTGAGTATTCAAATCATTATGCAATATATATTGGAGTTTTTATAGTTGGTCTTTTTAATATTATTGTACTGATATATTTTATTCGTCTTGTTCAAAAAAATTTAAGCAGTGGTATCAACGCAGAGTACTCAAAGGTCACTTTTCATCATTGCAATTCTTCAAAGCTGTTTTGCATATATATTCTTAATATTTCCATGTGCAATTCTTGCTTTTGTTCCATTAATTGAAATTCCAAATTCTGCATTTATCAGTTGTATAATGTTTTCGATAATGTCATGTCATAGTTTATTGGATTTTATTATTATTCTAACATTTATAACTCCATATCGAAAATTTATAATGTTAAAATTTAAAAAACTTTGTAAAAAGCGAGTTGGAGTTTTAACAAATCCTACTCCTGCAACTTCAAATAATATTTCAAATAGAAGAATTTAAATCTGATTTTTTTGTGTTTGTATTTTTATAAATATTTTTTCGTATAATAAATTTGTGTTTTTTATTAATAAATTTTATTCACAAGGGAACCTTCAGGATTGTCTCTGGAGTTAAGGCCCCATATTTTGGGTAATGATAGTACTCCTGCAGAATAGCATTGTGAAAAAGTATGGGCTGCCCATGGGCCCTCTTCTGATTTAACAGACTTCTGAAGTTGAGAAATATATCGTCGACCAGGGGGTCGTGGATATAAGGAGAAAAATCGAAAATTTTGTTTTGCTTTTTTTGTCATTCAAATTGCTTAAAACACTTATTTATGCAATGTTTTGACCGATTTTGGCATTTTATGGCATCTGGAGCCATTTTTTTCATTACTGGATTCTGAAGGCCGATATATGGGAAAATCCATTTTTTGCAAAGTTTTATTTAATTCCCCGTATTTATAGGTTTTCAAGCATGGGAATTCAGTGGTGACCTTTTTTTTTACAATAGTAATATTTTAATGCCAAGATTCTGATTTTAACAGAATCTGAAGTTATAAACTTTCGTCCAATAATAAAAATTTGTTTTTGAGCTTTTTTAAATATCTTCGTGTTTTTTCAAAGTTCGTGTTTGTCAAGGTCAACAACAACGAGCATTTATTTGCTGTGCAAAATGCGAAAAAGAATTGTGTTTCACTCATTTTGTAACAAAATTACATAATTGTTAATTAATCTTATGTGAAATCAAAATATAATAAAAACATTTAATCAAGATTAGACTATGTTGCATAATTCTCCGTGATTAAAAACGTATGAAATAAAAAGAATTATTTAAAAAAGCTCAAAAACAAATTTTTATTATTGGACGAAAGTTTATAACTTCAGATTCTGTTAAAATCAGAATCTTGGCACGAAAATATTACTATTGTAAAAAATAAAGGTCACCACTGAATTTCCCATGCTTGAAAACCTATAAATACGGGGAATTAAATAAAACTTTGCAAAAAATGGATTTTCCCATATATCGGCCTTCAGAATCCAGTAATGAAAAAAAGGCTCCAGATGCCATAAAATGCCAAAATCGGTCAAAACATTGCATAAATAAGTGTTTTAAGCAATTTGAATGACAAAAAAAGCAAAACAAAAATTTTCGATTTTTCTCCTTATATCCACGACCCCCTGGTCGACGATATATTTGTCAACTTCAGAAGTCTGTTAAATCCAGAAGAGGGCCCATGGGCAGCCCATACTTTTTCACAATGCTATTCTGCAGGAGTACTATCATTACCCAAAATATGGGGCCTTAACTCCAGAGACAATCCTGAAGGTTCCCTTGTGTATTTTTACAAAATTCAACAAACAAAACGTAAAATATATATCAAAAAATTTTCGAAGTTTTTAAAAGACTTTATCGAGAAGTTGAAAGTATGATAACAGACGTTGTTTTGTTGTAAAATATTTCATTCCAAAATTTTTTAGGATTTTTTATAGCAAAAAATAAGTATTTTAAAAATTTCCATAGCGCTTCTCGATATCCAGTCATAACAAATAAAATAATAAAAGATTCAACAAAAATTCGAAATTGTAGAATTAATTGTAATGCGTCAAAAGATGCTAAACCCCAATCACCGCTTAACCAAAGTGGTAAATAAAAATGTAAAATGATTTTTTCTGGACTTGATTCGCCATATTTTCGATTAGCGGATAAAATTTGAATTTGAAACAGTTCAGTTGCTACTAAAAAAATCCAATCCAATTGTGGCCCAAGAAATTGTAAAGAGAGAATAAAAAAGTTTAAAAAACATTGCAAAAAAATAACTGTACAAATTCGAGCAGAATTATGCAAATCTTTTCGTTGATGCTTCCATTGAAATTTTGCTTGTTTAATTAAACGTAAAATTATCAAAATTGATGCAAATACTGATAACAATAGAGAAAATGAGGGGATTAAAGTTGTAAAAATTATAGATGCCATAAAAATCTTTAAATAAATTGCATATTTAATTTCAGAATTAACAAGGTTGGTACAAAATGAATAGCTTTTATTTTGAGTTTTCGTACATTCAAATCTTGCTTCAATTTTTCCAAAAACATATTGATAGTAGAATATTCCGGAACAGCAACAAAAAAACAATGCAAATAAATAAAAAATAAAAAATATCAAAACTAATGTTTTTGGTTTTGTTAAATTTGCATACAAGTTTGTAAAATACAATGCCAAAAACCTTGATGCCGATAAAAGAAATGAAGCAGAATATGGGATTGCAAATATTATGCTTTCTATTATAACCATGACAGATATATTATTTATCCAAATACATTTATTTGTTGGATAAAAATAGTTTGAACATGAAAAATTATAGCAAAGAAGGATATCCCAAATTGATTGATTAAGAATAAACCATCGATAGTTTTCTTTAATTTTACCAAAAACTGATATTAAAATTATTACAAATATTAATCCAAAACAAATATATCCAAAATTTAAATAAAATGCTGCAGCTGCTAATTTTGTTATATTACATCGAAATTCATCAACATTTAAAAAAGTTTGATTATAAACTTTACAAATAAAAGTATTATTATTACTCATTTCTAAATTAAAAACGTCTTAAAATTTAGAAAGAAACAAATAGAAAAAAAACAAAAATTTTTCACTGTTATTATTGCCAAAAATTACTTTAATAATCACATTTCTTTTTAATATACTCCCATATAAATATTGTAATTATACCCTTTTAGAGTAATTTTTTGAGGAAAGATTGAAAGTCGTTTTCTGAGTAATTCTGTCAATGCTTGTCAAAAAAGTACCCATAATTTTAGCAATAAATAAGTTTTAAAGAGTAACATTTAAGATCAAATTATTAGTTTCTAAAAATAAAAGCTTTTCAAGGAAATTCGGCCTATTTTAATAAGCCAATTTCTCCATTAAAAAAATTATTATACGAAAAAAATTAAAAAATCACATTCTTTTTGTGCTCTTTTTTAAAATACAGCAAGCAAATAAGCCAAACAAAGATAAGAAAAATTATATTGCGTTTTTGCGGCTTCTTATGTTAAAACCAGAGAACAACTATTTTGAATTTTTTGAAGTTCAAAGAAGGTATATCATAAAATGTCATCCATTCTTTTGTAAAAAAGAAAAGCGAAAGCTTTATGATTTGTTCACAAAAAATTTTTAATGTGAAACAAGAATAAAAAGGCTAGTAATACTGTTTTTAATTTAAAATATTAATTAATTTCATGGTAATTTTTACCATCAAAGGCTTCGTTTTTTTTGCTACATTTTTTGTTGCCATGAAAGAATGTTGAAATTATTGAATAAAAAACGCACTTCAAAAACTGATAAGCATTGAAAAAAATGAAAGAAAGAAATTCTGTCAATAATCATTCAAATGACCGACAATCTTTTCCAGCTTACTCTGTCACAAGGAAACTCGACGGCTTAATAGCTCTTGAATCTTTGATTATTATGAAATTTTTCAATATAGTTCGCATCTTTGTTTAATAATTTTACCGCTTTTGCCTCATTTTGGAAGACTTTTCTTTTGTTTTTTAATGTTAAAATTATACTGAAACTAATACTTTTTAAAAATGAAATAAAAGTTTTTCTTTACAATGCACAATTTTTTCCAACAGTTTTTTTTTATCAAAAAGAACGTGCTTAGTATTGGACGATTTTTTTTCATAAACTTTAATACTTTTTCACAGAATATTTAATCATTGATTTTTGATGAAAAAAATGAAACCAGCAACAAAATTTTATCTTAATCGAATCTTATATTCTTCAAAGGAATACCCTTTAACATATTCCGTTTACTTACAAAATCTTCGATCCCAATTTCCCGAAAAATTAATTTCAATTAAACGTTTAAAATATTTATTTATTATATTTATTGGAATATTTTTACTTTTTTCAATATTACTTCCTACACATATTTATATGACAAATGCGATTTTTGGGCCATATCATTTAACTTTACCAGAATTGATTAAACATGTTAAAGATTACAAGAAAAATGGTGAAACATGGAAATTTTATCGAATGGAATATATCCAAGTTGAATTTGGTGAAGGAAATATTTTAAATCCAGAAACAATAAATAATAAAACGCAAAACATTCGACGATATTCTGATCCATGGAAAAAGGATCGCCATATTTCAACATATAAAAAATTAAAGAATCCAAAAATGTATATAAAATTACCAACAAAAAATTTGAATCATTTTCATTCAGAATTTCCTTTTGATTTTACAAAATTTTCTTATGAAACTTTAAAATGTATTTTGAGAATTCTTCTTCAACCAAAATCACAAGAAGACTTAAACAATTTGGAATTTAATGAAAAAATTAATATTTTTTATTTTATTAAAAATGAATATTCAAAAAATGTAACAGAGTTTAATATAAGAATTTTAACAAAATGTGGAATTTTGATTGGATTTTTATATAAACCAATGTATGAAATTGCATTTTTACCAAGTGGAAGGTATTTGTTTTCACCAAATGATATTGCATTGGATGCAACACAGCAATATTTTTCAACATATATTTTATATGTGTTAATTATTTGTTGCATCTTATTTTTGGGAGTTTTTCTTTACACATTTTTCTTTGTTATTCAATTTTACGTAAAACGATTTCAATTTAAAATTTTCGAAAGATATGGACTTTTTTCTGCTACAAAATATGTATTTAATAAAAATGTTGAAGACGAATTATGGTTACTGAATTTACCAGGAAATATTTATGAACAAATTATCCAACTTGATGAATTAATAAATCGATCGAAACACAAATACTCAAAAATAGCAATTATTAAACTTCCCAATGGTCATCTATATGTTGTTTTTTCATCTGTTGATCACGTTGATGTTAATAATTTTGAAGAACGACCATTTACAATTTGTCCTGTTTCTGATATTCGAAGAATTGTATCAGAAGGAATTTATTGCATAAATGATTCAAATGTCAAAGTTCAACTTCGTTGGCCATCAAAATCTTTGTTGAAAGAAGATTATCGAGCAGAATGGTTGCATTCTGAATTGTTGGAGATTAGTGAAGAATACCGGGAACAGTTTGTTTATTAATTTTAAAATTTTTCAAAAAACTCTGTTTAGCTATGATTTTTTGATTCATGTATGGCATTTACATGAAAAACAGGTTGATGAAATCAAAGAACCTACCATGTTTCGATTCATGTTTTTCTTAAATGAAGAAAAAAATATTCATCGATTAATGCTTCAACGCCTTTCATTTTATAATCATTTTTTTATGGATTTTAATGCAAATGACAGCTTTGATACAATTGCAATATTTCGGGTATTAGAAGAATTACATCGAAATTTTGTGGATGAAACTTTAAAAAATGAAAAATGTTTGATATGCCTTGATGGCCTTAATTTTGGTGAAAGATATTCAAAATGGCCATGCCAATCTCTCATTCCACATCGATTTCATTTTGAATGCATGTTAAAATGGCTTCGAACAAATAATCGATGCCCTTTATGTCAACAACCTGCAAAATTATTTTTAAATAGTAATAATTAATTTTTTGTTAATAATTTTTTGATTTTTTGTAAAAACCAACTTTAAAATGTAAAAGTATTGTAAAAAATTCAAACATTTGTTTAATACTTAAAATTTCGTGCAATGAAAATTTATGGCTTTTTCAACATGTTTGCCGTATCAGTATTTCTTCTGGAGAATTATTCACAGTTGTTTGTGTCACTTTCATATTTGCTTTTCAACACGAGTGAAAAAATTAAGTATTTAAATAGCTTAAAAATGGAAGACTTTTTATATGTTTTTTAAGTGTTTTAATATGTTTTTTTGAGAAATGGAAAAATAAAATTGTTGTATTGAAGGAACTTTTTAAAATTAAAAAAAAAACAACGAACATTAACAATTATATAACCTATCATCATTCTTTTTGTGAAATAAATAAGATTTATGTAAAGAAAATAACTAACGCAAGTACGGTCATCATAATTCATCAATGTCGAATATCACTTATTATTAAGCACTGTCAACGATTTTAAAAATGATTTATTAAATCCTCCATGTATAATATCTGGATTTTTACCACCAGAAAAATACAATGATTTGCATCAGAAATGCTTAAATGCAAGGAATATGAGTTTTCGTTTTTCTGTATCATTTTTACTTTGTTTTGAAAAACTATTTTAAAACTATAAAAAGATATTTTGTCAGGAATTAAGCTACCCCAAAACAATGTACAAATGTTACAATGAATCAAACCCTTTTGAAAATGAATCAAATTTTTGTTCCTTTGATTTAAAAAGTGTTTATTTCCAATATCAAAAAATGTTGAATTTTCAAAATAAAATAAAAATGATTTGTATTAAAAATTATGCAAATGATTTTTTGCTTTCTTTAAATTATATTAGAAAATCATGGTTAAATGATATGTGTTCGAATGGAATGATTATTTTAATTGTTCAGATTTTATTATATATTCGTTTATTCAAAATTCTCCCTAATTTTTCGAATGTTTCTGTCGCATATTTGGCCACATTCTTCATTCCTTTTTGTTATTTACACTTGTGTTTATCACTTCTACTATTGCATTCAAATGTTGATGGAAAAATTGATTTTTTAAATACCTTTAAAATGGACGATTTTTTAAAAGTTTGTTAATTATTAAATAAATTTCTGAGAAAAACATTAATAAAATCGTTTTACCCATTCTATTTTTTGTTCTAAAATGTCGGTTTAATTCTCCAACAAAGAGGATATTCTTGAGTAAAAATTGTCTGTTATCTGAGAAATGAATTAAAACTTTTATAAGAATGTTGTAATATTTAAAAAAAAACGTATTGGTTGATTATTAAGTTTTTATGACTCGGACTCCAACGTTATGTTGATAAATATCACCATATAAAAGCTTAAATTTATAATCCTTTATACATGAGAATCAAATTTTAACAAGAAAAACAACAAACATTAAAAAATAATTTAACCCATCATTCCCATCATACCAGGGTACATTCCCATACCGCCCATACCTCCCATTCCACCCATGCCGCCCATTGAATTCATCATCATCATTCTTCTCATCATTCGTCGCATACCAAATCCTCCCATACCCATGCCCATTCCAGGATATCCCATTCCACCGCCCATCATACCTGGATATCCACCACCCATTCCCATCATTCCAGGATATCCGCCGCCCATCATCCCCATACCTGGATAGCCGCCCATTCCCATTCCTTAAAAATTAATTTTTATTAAAAAAACTAAAAATAAGGTTTACCATATTGTGCAGAAGAAAATTTAAAGATAACTGCTAAACATAAAACCAAAAATATTAATTTTGAAGCCATTTTTATCAGTTGTTTTTAGTGTAATAAAAATTTAACAGGAACGTTTTTAAGTGGAAAAAAAAGTATTGAACTATCTTTTCCCTTTTCCTTTAAATTTTACTACATTTTATATACCTTTGTTCTCTTTTTTTTTAAATTCCGCCTTGATTGAACTTTTTTCGATGGTTACTTTCCAATTTAATGTAATTGATTTCAACAAATGATTGACCTTTATTCTTTCTTTCAATTACAACGGGAGAAAAAGACAAATCGGAAGAAATTGTAATATTTCAAAAAGGGCTGATTTCTCTCTTTTCTCTTTCAATTAATGCTGATGTTAAAATAAATCAATTTTGTGTAAAAAAAAATGAAATAACAACGTCATTTAAGTTTTCGTCAAAAAAAGTGTTCATTAACAAAACACACATCGGTGGATTTAAATCATTTGCCAAACAGGAGAAACAGAAAATGATACGTTTTAATTACCAATGATTTTTTCTAAATAAAACATTGAAAAAATTAATTTCTCTGAATTAGAGTTGTTCGAGTTTTTCCCAGAAAATGTTTGTAAATTTTAATAAAAAAATAAAACAACAAATTTCACTGATCATTTAATAATAATTTTGGATAATTTTTTAACAAATTCAACATGTGATAAAATTTCACAGCTTTTTTTATTTAAATAAATTTTCTCTGGAACTTACTTTTTGTGTTAAAAAGTTTTAAAGGTTATATGAATTTTAAATGTACAACAATTGAATTTTTTAAATGTAAAAGTTTTATTCTTTATTAAATATACAAACATAAATCTTTAAGAAACCATAAAACACAAGTGAATTCTATGAGAAATTTTATTATTTTTTACATTAGTTTCGTTAAATCTGTGTCAAAAAAGGTACGAGTTTTAGGTTGCTCGAATTGAATGAATTATTGTTGAACTCGATATATGAATGACAGAAGTTTTTACAAAATATTTTTTATATAATTTAATAAAATTAGGGGGCGCAGCCATCACTTTTTTTTCAAAAAAAATGAAAAATGACGGCGACGCATTTTTTTCAAGGGATTGACCGTAAATTTGGTGTGTCAGTGGTGTAACGCGCCCAGTCATTAAAACGATTGTAGTGGGTTCAATCCCTCTCGGGTGCATCAACAAAAAAAATATTTTCTGTCAATGAAATAAAATTTGTAATAATTTTCGCAATAATTTATTATAATTAACCATAAAATAATAAATTTAGTAACTAAAATAAAGAAAGATTGTACTTCTTTTAATAAAAAGAGTAATCTTACACCAGCACCTTGAATACATTTATTTAAAACTGCAACAACTTCATCTTGAAAGACAAGTTCAGATACTTTCTTTGGACGGCTAAAATGTTAAAATGGAGCTAAAGACAAAGGTTTTAAAGATAAAACATACTATTTTTCAACCCATGGAATTGCTTCAAGATTTGTAGCTTTCTTTGTAGATTTAGTTGAAGTTGTATTGGCACTTTTCTTTTCAAAGAATGAATGCATGTTTTTTTGCAAAGTTAGTTAAACTTATAAAAAAAACCAAAGCATTTTTTGATCAAGAAAATCGATGCAAAAATTCATCTTCTTAAAACTTTTAACTTAAAAGAAAAGACAAAAAAACACAAAAATTTTAGTTTCAAGTAACATGTTAAAAAATTTTATAAAATGAAAACAATATTAAAATATTAATATTAATGAATCAGAATATTTTTTAGTGCTGTAATTTATAAATTATTGCGAAAATTATTACAAATTTTATTTCATTGACAGAAAATATTTTTTTTGTTGATGCACCCGAGAGGGATTGAACCCACTACAATCGTTTTAATGACTGGGCGCGTTATACCACTGACACACCAAATTTACGGTCAATCCCTTGAAAAAAATGCGTCGCCGTCAGAAACAGAAGTACTTGCCGTAGATTCTACGTCATTTGTAAACTTCAGATTATAAAAAAATCTGAATTAGCAGTCAGATGACGAAGATCCGGCCCTATCCGAATATATCAACATTTTTACCAAAATCAAAATTTTTTTTTCAGGCTGCGCCCCCTAAATAAAATAATAAAATAACAAATTTCTGTAGTCACTTTTGAATTGACCAATTTCTTTGTTGGCCAATTTGAAAACAATTTTGGATCTGCTAGATTTATTTTTTTTTGGCTAAAAAAGATTCTTTTTCAATTTTAATACTATTTAATAATTTATTGTAAAGTTAAAAATAAAATTTTAATACAGTATAAAATTTAAAATATCACTCTTCCCTTTTGTTTCAAATCATAAGTAGGTTAAAAAAGATAATTTAATTATTTTGTAATAAATATATTCGAAGTCTATTTTTCACCCCCCACTATAATAAAAAGTATTTTTTATTATAATTACGGTATCTGTCAGGACTGTAGCATGGCTTTTGTAAAAAAATACAAAAAAACGAGATGCATCAAAAAACACTCTTGACCCATTTCGAATAAACCGAAAAATAGTGCGTTCTATTTTATAAATTTTTTATTTGGTTGATTTTAGCTAGTTCTAAAAAATCAACTTCTTTGTTTACCTTTCCCCGTGTTTTGTTAAAATTGAAATTGTATAAAAGATTTTACCACCGTTTACACCTTTAAATGTTGCCTTTTAAATGTGTGAACAACTTAAAAAATCAGGAAGTAGAAAACTAAATAAAAAAATTTTCAAATGCGTTTGAAAGTTAATTAAATTACCATAAGTTTGATTATGTGTTCCTTTTTTTAGTTATGTTTCAGTAGTCAAAAACCAATTTGACTACCGAAACATAACTGCTTTCGTAGTCAAATTGGTTTTAGTTTCTATATAATTAAATGTTCATTGAATTCCTTGAAAAACAAAATGCACGCAAAATATAATATATTTACAGGTGAAATTCCTTCATTGAAAAAAAATAAAACGTAAAATTTTTACTTTTTAGTTTTTAAACAACATTTTTTAAAAAAGTCAAAACAAACACTTTCGCATTTTATTCCCAAAAAATGAGTAACACTCATTTATTCTGCTTAATTTACATTATTCCAACATATTTTCTTTATTTTTTAATAATTTATGTAATGTTTTTGGCGCAAAAATCAAAAAACAAATTTCGAGGTTCATTTTATTCAATTTTTGGATTCTCAGTTTTAATATTTTTGCTTCAATCAATCACATTTTATATTGGTCTTCGATTTCCTTATATTTCTGCATTTTCTGATTTTTTAAAAAATTGTCCTGCAACATCTTGGATCTATGTCGTCATTTACATGTTGGATTATTATTGCGCTGCTGCATTACCACTTTACAGTCTTGCACTTTCATTTAATCGATTTTCAGTATTTATTTTTGGTCCAAAATATAAAAAGTTTTGGAGCCAATTATTAAAATACATTTTGGGAACTTGCTTTTTTCTTCCATTTTTTACAGTTTGGCATTTTCCACTTTTAAATATTCAATGTATTTTTATTCCAAATATTGGTGCAGCAATTTATCCATTTAATATTGACGCTGTTCCATGGTTTCAAACTGCAACAGTTTTATATACTGAAATTTTAATCACCTCTTTTTTATCTCTCACAATGAATTTATACGTAATTTTTAAAATGACTAAAAGAAAAAATGGGATGTCTGAGAATATTGTAACTGTTACGTCACAAGACAAAAAAATGTTTGTTTATACTTTGCTAATATTTTTTACTGAATTAGCAAGCTGTCTTCAACAGGTGAAAATTTTTTTTGTCGTCATTAAAAGTAAAAAGTCCATTCATTTTATAGTTTCTATTGGCGCACTATTCTTTCAAGTTTATTAATATCATTACAAAAACTCAATGTTATTTAATTGATGTGATAACTCTGGCACCAGCATGGTTCATTTTAGCAACAAATAAAGAATTAAGAAATGCAATAATGGATTTATTCATTCTCAAAACTCAAACAAGGAACACTGTTCAAATTTCTAGAACTTCTCAAAAAACAGCTGCTGTTTCTCATATTTCACGGAATTTATGAATATTTTTATAGGTTTGCACATGTATAAACTTTTGTTAAAATTTTTAAAAAATTGTTATAGAGAAGTATTTTTTAAACTATAATAAATTGAACAATAATGAAAAAATTTTATAAAAACTATATTTTAATTAAATCAAATAAAACTTTAATAATTTTCTACAAATTGCTTCTTCTGTAGAAAGAACTCTTCCGCCAAATATAATCTTTTGCTAAGCACTTACAAATGAAATCACATGCTGAAACTTTAATTTCTTCAAAAAATCTACTAGGTGGAAGGCAGCTGGCTGAAATATTTTAAAAAATCAGATTTTATTTTAATTTGATAAAAAACTTGCATTTGCAATTTTCATTGTTTTTTATTTTTTATTGTACTTTTTTGTTTTTATTTTGTTATCATATGTTAGAATATGAAACATATTAAATTAAGTTATTTTTATGAAATACTTTTTTAAACATTCATCATTTTTAACATTAATTAAATGAAATTTATTAATTTGTGAAAAAAAGAATCCACCCTTAATTGCGACATAAGAACTATCACCAAATAATTTATTGAATAACGGAAGCATAATTTCTGTTTTTTTAGCAGAATCATGAAATTCTACATTTATTTGACAGATTGGTGGATATAATTCAGGATTATCTAAAAAAAACATATACTGTTTTTAATCTGAAAATTTATAAGCTTACCAATCATATCTTTCATTAATTCATATTCATCACCTTCAATATCCATAAATAATAAATCGATTAAATTGCCTTTAAAATATTTTGAAAGAAAATAAGTAAATGAGAAATGTTGAAGTTCTTTTACAACATAGGCACCTTTTTCTATAAATAATTAAGTTGGACTTTAAAAACGTTCGCATTTAAGAGATATTAAAAAACGAAAAAAAATACATACCCAAAACATTTGCACTAAAAGTTCCATTTTTTGCTCCAACTAACCCTTCAACATAAGTTCCACCAAGACGTTTTTCATAAAATTCTTTGCTTAAAGCTGCACCAGAATCAATACCAAGGAATTTGCATTGTGGCATTATTTTCTTTACTCGTTCTTCGGTTTCTGTTTCACCACCAATTCCCAAAGAAATTACGTTGCAAGAAACTTTATTTATTGGCTCAAATGGAAGAATAAAATATTTCAATTCCAAATCTGTAACAAGTAATTTTTTAAGCGTCGTTGTTTCATTCAACGTATCAAAAATATTATTTGAGCATTCCTAAACATCAATTTTTTAGGAATATCTTGAACGACAGTTAACAAACTCGGTCGGAGAAAACAACTTTTCTCGAAAATGGTACTTACATTAACCATATCTGCAATTTTAATCCAAACATTTAAAATATCTTGCGATAACAGATTTTTTGATAATATACATTTTCGACTTTCATCAGCTTTTAAAACCAGATCATTGGACCTTCCAGAACTTTGTTGAAACCACAAATTTATTATTGCAAAATTTTCATTATCATCTGTTGAAAAATAATAAAATATTGAAACCATAAATATTCCAAATAATGTTAAAAAAATAAGTGACAACAAAATATTCTTCATAATGTTTTTTATAGAAATCATAAAAATGTGAAACAATCGATAGAGTCAAAAAAAAGTTTCAACAAGAGGCGACTACTTTTTTGTCTTTTAAAAAACCCAAATTCACTTATTTTCCAAAAAATTGAGGCCGACTTGATTTTCAAGGTTAATCTCAAAAATTAGGTTAGAAAAAAGGCTTTTAAAAAACTTACTAATTGTATTTCTTTTTTTAAAAATGTAGCCAATTATAATTTCAAGGTTAATCTAAAACCTTCAATTGGAATTGAAGGTTAATAAAGAAAAAATGCTAAAAATAATTTTTTATATAACAATATTTTTTTAACGTCAGAAGCAGTATCTCTATATCGAATTCGATAATTTATGATTTTTTTTTCACAGATTTTATTTTAATCTTTTTTTTTATTTTTCAACGAATGACAACAAATCAGTGTTTTATGTATGATTTTTGGTTTTAAGAGAGGATTAAAATCGAGTGGAACTCAAATTTATTTTTATATATTCTGTTTTTATAAATCAATAAAAACAGGTGGAGAAAAAAATCACTGAAATGATTTTTTTTGCAATTTATATTGAAAATCCGATTTTGTGGATTTTTTAAAATTACTAAATGGTCGATATTTCAAAAAATCGCCAAAAATCAGGAATGCAACCAATCAGAAAGTTATCTTCCACGATTGTACACAATTATATAAAAGTATATCTCGTATCTTAAAAGCAGAAAAAAATTGTACAAATATTTGTTTAAAAGTCAACAATACCTTCAAATAATTTAACTTTAAAAATTATAAATAATATTTTGAACCAGTGGTGCAATGGGTGCCATGACACCCCCTTTGTGGGCCAAATTTCCATACAAAATTAAAATTCAAACTAGGTAAAATCAGATTTTTTTGATCTTTAATATATTTTAACAATAAAACTGTAATATTTATTGTTAACTTTTAAAAAAATTGTAGAATATTAACACATTAAAATTTATTCAATTTTTTCATCAGTTTATTTCACATCTTTTTTAAAAAACAAAACAAAGTACTTGAAAAAAGTTATGCAACTCGAATTGATTGGATCATTGATGAAGTCTGTAATAGAGTTACGGAAGTTTTTCCAAAGTATTTTTTATATAATTTAATGAAATAATAAAACAGCAAATTTCGATATTCATTTAAAACCAATAATATCAATATATTGTCAATAAATACATATATCATATACAAATCCTCAGGAAATGTGTTTATTGTAGTTAAAAAATCCCAAAACCAATTTTTAAATTTAAAAACAAACGTAGTTAAACCTATTCCCAAAAAACTTAATATAAATGATTGCAAAAATAATACAATTGCAATCTTTAAGGATGTTTGAATTGAAGATTTACTTAAATTTAGCTTAAGCATATTCTTGGTTAACAGTAGCAATAACAATGTTGATAAAATTATTGAAATTAATGATAAAGCCGCCTGCGAAATGTGTGAAACGTTCCGATTTAAATTTTGCCGACGAAAGAGATAACTTTTAAATTCGAAGCATTCATGAAAATCTATATTTTGATTTATCATTTCTGTTTCATTAAAATTCTCCATTTTATAAAAATATTCATCACCTTCGTAATTTGTTTTTCCTTCTTCTCTGAAATTTTAATAACCTTAAAGGAGGCGGACCTTTTGATTCATTTTTTTAAAAAAGAATGATTTCGAAATATTTTTTTTTCCAACCCTTCGATATTCATGATCAGGCAAACTCGTGAAACAAAAATGCAGCTTCTTTTGTTTTTATTTTTTTTACAAAATTACGAAATTTATCTTTCATTTTTTTGAATAAAGGCAACATAATCTGCAGATCATGTGACCGAGTGGTGTGAAACGGTTATCTAACTGCTCAGACCTCCTAGGTTCGTCCAAGTTTGTGCCTAACACTGCTGCTAACATTTTAAAGGCAGTGGGTACAAAAATAGAGGGACCCACAGGGCCGTATACAGAAAAAAATTTCAGAGGGGCGGGCTAACCTTTGATCTTTTGCCGCCTTTTACAGGAATCGGCAAAAAACCTATTGCCGGCCCCTATCGTCTTTATGGCGGATGTGGGGTATCACGGTGTGTCGAAGCGTCCAGTGAGATTTTTTTATCGTGTGCTTGTTTTTCATATAAAATCTTAAAACCTAGATTCTGAGATAATAAAGCTATTTAAACGAATTCTGTGAAAACAGAAAAAAAGCTTAGCATCATCTTAATAGATGTCAGCATAAAAATCGAAAAAATCCACAGGATTCAGAATCCAAGAAATTTTTATTCTCCAGAATCCACAAATTTATTACCATTGGATTCATCTCGACGAGTAGAATACAATGTAATAAAAATTTTTTGCATTTTGTGGATTCTGGAGTCAAAGAAATAAAAAGTAAAACTGAAAAAATGATTTTTTAAGATGATGAACCTGACTTCAGAATCCACAAAATGCAAAAACTTTTTATTCCACTGTATTCTACTCATCGAGACGAATCCAATGGTAATAAATTTGGGGAATTTGGAGAATAAAATTTTCTTGGATTCTGAATCCTGTGGATTTTTTCGATTTTTATGCTGACATCTATTAAGATGATGCTAAGCTTTTTTTCTGTTTTCACAGAATTCGTTTAAATAGCTTTATTATCTCAGAATCTAGGTTTTAAGATTTTATATGAAAAACAAGCACACGATAAAAAAATCTCACTGGACAGTTTATAAGGGAGTCGACACACCCTGGATATTTTAACCTTCGAAATCTTACAAATGGTAATAAAACGGTGTAACTTTGTCACAAATATTTGCCAGATAACCTGGACAAAAACGAAAATCAGAATTAATAAAATAATATTGCCATCCAAATAATGGACACAAAAACAACATATTCCAAACAACAATAATAAAAAATACACTTTTATTATTTGTGTATTTTTCATATTTATCTGGAAAATATAAACCAACAAACCAAATTGTTATATCCCAATTATAACAAGAACGATATTTATTAAGATGAATAAATATATTATAAATCAACAACGATATAAAACGAACAGCCCTCTAAGCAACGACGATAAAAGTATGCAAGCTTTTTAGAGGAAAGAAAAAGAAGCAAGCATTGTCGCGCTAAGAGTAAATATTAAAATAAAAGACAAACGGACAAAGTGTGTGTTTCTGCGGGTCACCGCACTCCTTGCAACTAATAACAATGTAGAAATATATGGCCAATACGGATTTAATTTTTCGAAATAATAGTTTTTTAAAAAACTTTTAAAAAAAAATTCAAACCGCTTTCTTAAACAATATCGATATGCTAATGAAAGCAATTGAAATATTGATTGATTTAATGTAAACCATGAATAACTTTTTCGTAAAATTAATGAAATTATTATAGCAATTAAAATAAGTGGTAAAATTGCGAATACAATATAATCATTCAAAAATGGTGAAAGAATATAGGCAGAAAAACAGTAAACTTCGTCTTTATATTTTAGCATACAATCCTGAAAATATTTTTGTTAGAAACATCTTCAGTATATTTCTGTATTTGCGCAAAATTTCAATTGATACAAACAATTTTAAAATTGCGTCTGTGGACAGATTTTTGATTTTCGTTCGATTTCGGAAAAAAACGTTGTTATTAAAAATTTTTAATGCAAAATTTTTTTGCTACAATATTCGTTAATTTTCGTATGGAGTAACAGTATTTTATCATAAAACAATAATATCCAATGAATAACTTACACCATGACCAAACGTAGCCATTGCGAAAAAAAAATTGTTTACACACAAAAAAATACGAAGGTCTAAAAAAGCAAAATGAATTTTAACAGCTCAAGTGAAACCTTAAATAAGAATTTTTTTTACCAACGTTAATTTGCATTAAGAAATATTGAAGTCTTTTCAATTTCCTGTTTGTCTATCACCTGCCACTTTATGATTCATGAAAGCATTTGTTGCTGAAAAATTTTACCACTTTCGTTATTAAATGTACATTTGAATATTTTTTTGAGAACGTAATAAATTAATCTTATTTCATAAATCTATTGATTGTGAAAGTTTTTAAGAATACAGTCGTAAATATAAACCGAATATCATAGTTTTTTGTTTATGAAAGATTAAATTAATTCAAGTTTATTTAAATATTTTTCGATGATTTCTGTATTAACAGTGAATATTTTATGGTATAATATAATGTCACAAAAAAATCAGTTTAAATAAATAACTAGCAATTTTATAACCCGGCCTTGCATGGGAGGTAAAAAGATACCAAAAGGTGTATAAAGCAGTAAAAAAGAAAAAAAGAAAGAGAGAAAGGGGGTTATCCCTCTTTTTTACCCTTCCAATTTGTAGTTTTGTAAGGCCGAGTACTATAATAAATGTAGTTTGAGCAGATAAAAAAGAAGTGTGTCGTGTATTTGTTTTTTGCCTTACTTTTTTCTTAATTATTTATCCAACATAAATTTTATTTCAATTTTTAATATAATTTTTAACAAAAAATCTATTACTTATTTTTTAAACTTAAAGCATAAACTGTCAAATAATCAGTTGAATGAATTATTTTAGCGATGCACGAAGAAAACGAAGAATATTGGAAAGCAAAACGCCCGTCATCATAAAATATTATTGATGAAGCAAGCAGTCTTACATTTAAAAAATTTAAATTTAAAAAGAAATCCCATGCTTTATTAAAGGTAGTTTGAACAAGAAAAAGAAATACGGATGTTTATTTTGTTTCTTATTTTTTATCGATCCCATTTTCATTTCAATTATAAAAAAAATTAGACAGTGCAAAAATTAATGTTAATTCCCAAATGAGTTGTAATTAGTTGTTGGTGATTTGTTATAGCAAATATAAAAGAACACGCAACGACGGGTCTTATGAATGTAATATATATATAAAATTCATACGTTGAAAAAACCTGTGCCATAAAAAAATTATTCTTCCTGAACCTTTTTCAAATAACAATTTCGATATTCCTGTAATTCGAGAAATCACCAAATAATCCAGATGACTGCTTGCTTGAACTTTAAAGAGCACTTCACACTTTCAAAAGTTTTGTTTGAACAGACAAAAAACTGGATTATTTTTTGTTAAATTTGTATATTTTCCTTTTTTCTATCCTTCTCATTTGAATATTTAATATATTTTTTAACAAAAGTTTACTTTTTTTTCACTTTAATGCGAAAATCCATAAAAAAGTTTAAAAAATCAATGCGAGCTTTCTTATGCATAAATTTGATTCAACTCTGTCCTGCAAAATTAATTAAATTGCTGCTTTCAAATAGATAGACAGAGTTATTTGACTAAATTGAGATATACAAGTCAATTACCAGTTTTTTCATTTGACTAAATTGAGATAGCAAGTCAAAGCGAAAAAAAAAGTTACCAAAAAGAAGAAAAAATAGTAGTAACAATGACTTATTGCTTCAAAAAATTGCAGATTTCCGTTAAAAAATGTTTCCTTAAAAAATATATAACCATTTTATACTATAATAAAAGTAGTTTCAACAAAAGTATGTGCATTCGATATTTTATAGTTCTTGTGTTTTTTTATCGATCCGAGGTAATTTGAATATTTAATATTATTTTTAACTAAAAAAACTGTAGTATATTTTTTTCATAGTGAAAAAAGCAAAATAACCAGTTTATTAAATTCTTTTCAAATTGTTATTATTATAATTAGTGGAAAACGTAAATGATAATAAAACAGATGCTTCAGCCATTAAATATTTTGCCATTGATGTGCGAATATAAGCCTTTTTTAAAGGTTCTGATGAAGCAAATATGCCAACATTAACAAATTAACAAACAAATTTGTATAATTTTGAAAAAAAATTTTTTATGGTTGGGATATATTCTCTTAGCCTAGTTCTATTATTTAAAAGTTAAATTATTGAAATCGGCCGACAAATAGTAAAACACCATCAAATCGAAATTTGTCGAAATTAGTTGGAAAGAAAAAATTTTCGAGACATTGGTCAGAAACTAATTTCGAGAAATTTCGTGTGTGTTTATTTGATTTTTGCATATCTTTTTTTCATAATTATTTATCTGACATAAATTTCATTTGAATTTTCAACAAAATTTTTTTAAAAGTATAAATACTTGATCTATGGAAAGTTACTGCTATATTATTGGAAAAAAATGATTTTAATATTTAAGAGACTTCTGCTACTTCAATTTCATCTGTTATTTACACAGTTGCACTTTTTATTTAAAAATATGTTTTTAAATTTTTCTGTTTCTGAGTAACGATATTAATTGAATTCGTCAACCTCTAAAGGTTATGCTTTTCAGCTGCAGATAATAGAAAAGTATAAAATAAATTAGAAGATATGTTTTAAAATTTTTCTATATTAAGTAACAATATTAATAGAATTCTAATATTGTTAGCATGAAGAAAAGTGAACAATGCCGACTTACACTTGCTCCTGCAAGTTTTATACTGTAACGTTTTGTTTTATAACATTTGTTTGATAATGTTTACTTTTGTTGACACAGTTTTTGAAAATGTATTAAAAATTAAAAAAACGCTGCCTTAATTGTAAAAATACCATCTGTTTTTTTAAAAGTGCAAGTTTATGCTTTTCAGCTGCAGAAAATAGAAAACAAGAAAAAAATTAGAATTTATATTAAACTTTAATAGTTTTTGCTTAAAACGTTTTCAAATATAAAAATGTAGCCCAAAACCTATATTGTTTTTTAAGTGTAAAGATTTTTGTTACTGATTAAAAATTTTGTACAATGGAAGGTTATGGTTATCCGGTGGGTATACTTTAAATATTCTTCAATTTTCGATGAGTTTTGAAATTAAATTTCAAAGTTATATAAAGTCGAATGTTTTTTGTCGATATTAGTAAGTAAAATTTGTCTTCACCTTTTAATTTAAATTTTATATATTTGAATTTCAAATTTCAAAATGGAAGTGACGTTTCCAGATCAGTGTATTCCAGCTACTCTTACTGCGTAAGGGAACCAATAAGTAGCAGTAGCATTTGATTGTAGCATTGGTAGCACAAAAGTAGCCGTAAAAAAGTAACAGTGCTATTTTTTGTTTTATTTGAGACTTTTTGTCGATCAGTATCGGAGTTTTCGGAGAAAATATTCATTTTTTGCTGCGCTTTATTAATAGAAATTTATTAATTCTTCTTTGCTCGAGAACTTTTTTTTTGAATGGTGTCTTTTTAAATAATATTATTATGAGTACCAAAAAAATTGCCGATAAATAGCAGTAGCAAAAGCAGAAACACACGAAAATAGTAGCAGTATTTTTTGCAGTTGCAAAAGCAAAGCAGCAGCTGTCATAAAAAATCGCAGGAATTAATAATATGGATTTCTGAAGTGTACAGAAGGGTCGTAAAGGTCCCGAACTCACCCTAGGGTTTTGACTCGATATATTGCCTAAGTGATAGGTCTGGTATAGAGAAATATTCATGCAAAAAAACAGCTGCGGAATCCTCATACCTGGGATTTAACAGCGGCACAAAGATGCTCACAATACCTTCAACACCAAAAGTCAATTTTACTGTGTTTGAATTTTTTGGCATAATTTCGACTAATTTATAGGTTTTCGACATCGCTGAACACGATAAAATACTTTTCAAGTGGTATTTCCTTGCTAAATTTCGAGATATTGGATTTCGAACTTTGTAAGTTTTTGTATATATCATTCTAAATTTTTCATATCCTATATCTCAAAATTTAGCAAGGAAATACCACTTGAAAAGTATTTTATCGTGTTCAGCGATGTCGAAAACCTTAAATCAGTCGAAATTATGCCAAAAAATTCAAACACAGTAAAATTGACTTTTGGTGTTGAAGGTATTGTGAGCATCTTTGTGCCGCTGTTAAATCCCAGGTATGAGGATTCCGCAGCTGATTTTTTGCATGAATATTTCTCTATACCAGGCCTATCACTTAGGCAATATATCGAGTCAAAACCCGAGGGTGAGTTCGGGATCTTTACGGTAAGTCAAAAAATAAAATTGACCCGATTGTGAGTTCAAACCCTTATCTCATTGATTCAGAACCGTACGTGTACAGGCGATTAATGAAAGTTTTTAATTATAAAGAACTTATCGAAGCGTTATTTTGACAAAACTCTAATATGACAAGTTTTGTTTTCTCTGCCATGGCTCCTTATACTTTTGGGTAAGAGTTTTCTAGTCAAGGCAGTAAGCACATTTCGAGACCAGATCAAAAAAACGTGTCTGATGGTTTGAATGTAAGTTTACGGAGACAAAAACGTTTGATAGGTATTTGTACATTGAAACAGTCCAAAGTCATAGCAAAATTAATTTTTCGTTTGACAGAACGAATTCCATTAAACTCAATTTATTGAAACATATGTTTAGGAATGTTTGAAAGATGGTAGGGGTAAAGTGTATTGTTTTTCTTTCTATATTCTTTCACCAATTTTGAATGATTATTTTGTGTTTGCAGTTGTAACATTGGTATTTATTGTAATAATAATTTCGATAATATTAAGAAAAAGTTATTCATGGTTTATATTAAATCAATCAATATTTCAATTGCTTTCATTAGCATATCGATATTGTTTAAGAAAGCGGTTTGAATTTTTTTTTAAAAGTTTTATAAAAAACTATTATTTCGAAAAATTAAATCCGTATTGGCCATATATTTCAACATTGTTATTAGTTGCAAGCAGATTTGTTGGTTTATATTTTCCAAATCGATATGAAAAATATACAGCAAAAAAGAAGAATGTATTTTTGATTGTTCTTTTATGGAATTTTGCATTTTTTTGTCCGATATTTGGGTGGCAATATTATTTTGATAATTCTGATTTTCGATTTTGTCCTGGATATCCGGCAAATATTTGTGACAAAGTTACACCGTTTTATTACCATTTGTAAGTATATTTTATATTTAACAAAAAACAAAAAGAATAAGTTTTGTTAGCTAACTTTATTATAATATATTTCAGAAAAGAAGGAAAAACAAATTATGAAGGTGATACAGATTTTTTTGAAACGGAGAATTTTAATGAAACAGAAATGATAAATCAAAATATAGATTTTCATGAATGCTTCGAATTCAAAAGTTGCTATTTATATCGTCGGCAACATTTAAATTGGCACGTTTTATACATTTCGCAGGCGGCTTTATCACTAATTTCAATAATTTTATCAACATTACTATTAACCATGTTAATCAAAAATTTGATAAAACTCAATCTGAGTAAATCTAATATTCAAACATCTTTAAAAATTGGAGTTTTATTATTTATACAATCTGTTATGTTATTTTTTATTGGGGGAAGTTTGATTTCAAACTTTTTCACGGAGAAAAATAATTTTTTTAATTTTCTAAATACGCTAAGTTCCTTTAGTAATGAAATACATATGGTATATGTTTTTATTGATAATATTCTAATTTTGTTGCTATTAAGCGATTATCGAAATTCTCTATTCTATTATTTTATTAAATTATATAAAAAATACTTTGGAAAAACTTCTGTAACTTCATTACAGACTTCATCAATGGTACAATCAATCCGGATTACTTAAGTTTTGCTTTCTCTTTCTACTCTCTCTAATTTTATTTAAATTTTGTTCATTAAATAAATAAATTTGTTTCTGGATTTTTGGAGATATTTTCCCAAATATAATCGGCGAACCTCAATACCTCTTTTTAAGGTGTTGATGAAACAAATTCTTATCAATTACGCTAAAAATGAGGAACTAAAAATTTATAGTAATTTCTTTTGGATTATTTTCTCACATTCTTTTTTAATACTTGAATAACGCGTATTTGCAATATTGATTTTTTTACGTTTTTGTACTATTATATTTTTTAGATTACTGATGTGAAAAATGTTTTTTGAGTTTGTTCAAATTGATCAATGATGCAACAAATAAACAATATATTAGTTTGAAAAAAAAGACATAAAGCTTGTGTTATAATATTAAAAGAGATTAAATAGAGTACATTTAAAAACTTATAAGTAATTCATTGCAAGCTTTCGATTTGGTTTTATTTAAATTTAAAGTAATTTTTTCTGAAATAGTCGCTTTAAAGTTTATAAAGATTTCCAAAAAGGTTAATTACATATTCAAATTATTCTCTGTTTTATTTTTCATCTAACAATTATAATAAAATTTTTAATCCCAAATTTCCTTGGCTTTCACATATCCATATTTAACAGCTTGATCTTCCAATATTTCCCGTAATTTTTGTTCTAGAATTGCAAACGTAGGTCTATCATCAGGATTTTCATTCCAACAATCGGTCATGATCAAAGAAATTGGTTCAGGAGTGTCTTCTGGTATCATCAATCTTTTCCCTGATTGTAAAAATTCAAGCATTTCAACAGCGGAAAACGTAGAATACGGTTCATTTCCACATGAAAAGATTTCATAACATAAAATTCCAAAAGCCCAAATGTCAGATTTTTCTGAAAATTTTTTTTGTGTTATCGCTTCAATGGATAACCATTTTAATGGAAGTTTTTTTCGTGAAGATGCATAATACGTTGCAGTATCATTACATTTGCAACAAAGGCCAAAATCTGCCAATTTAACATAATCATTATTAATCATAAGAATATTTCGGCAAGCAACATCTCTATGAATAATATTTAATGCTGCAACATGTTTTAAGGCTTGAGAAATTTGCAAAAGGATAGAAAAAAAGTTTCTTGTTGAGATTTGCTTTTTACGAAAGGATCTCACATATGTAATTAGATTTTGAGATGCTAATTCTGATACAAGTGCTGGAGAATTTTGATAAAGAATCCATCCATAAAAAGTGATTATATGTGGGTGTGAGCCAATTCTAACATAAGCATCAAGTTCTAGCTTAAACAAATTTATATCCTCTTTTTCAAAACTGATGGGAATTTTTACAGCTACTTCGTGATTGAATTTGTCACTATTTTTTTGTTTAAAATGTCCTAAAAAACATTTTCATTAAAGGTTTTTGACCTTAAGATACGCTTACCTTTGTGAACCATTGAATTTGAACCCTTTCCCAAAACACTGAAAAAATCTATTTCTATATCGTCCATTTTGAGCATCACATCGGAATGCTCTGTGTATTTGTTCGTCATTGTTGATCTGAAAAACAAACTGACTTGATTTATTTATATTAAATCATTTATATAAAAAAATTATGGATTTGAGGCTGCGGTTTAATTACTCGCTCCCCAAGGAAGTACTTAAACCTTTTAATTGAAAAGTAAAAGTTATTTCCAAAATTTGTGCGTGATTTATTAGCTCAGTGGTAGAGAAGCAGTGGCTCAAGCAGAAGGTCATGGATCCGAATCCCGTATGACTTGAACTCGTAAATTTTTGAAAAATATTTTCCTGTGGCTTGTTACCTTTAATTTAGTCACAAGAAAATTATTTTTTTTTAATCGTTAAAACGACTTGCAAATCTCAATTTACTCGGATTAAGATCTTGTTTATAGAAAATCCTACAAAAAAGGATTCCAGAATTTTTGAATCATGTCGAAAATTTTGATTTTTCAAAAGTTTTTAAAAAGGACACTAAGACTAAATTAAAACAAAAAAAATTTTAATAAGAATTTCGTTTGTTTACTCACTATTTAAAAGACTGATGCTCAAATTTTTGTCAAAACATTAACTAGGATAGCAGATTTACAAATATGTAAAAATTATTAAAAACAATTACCCCGAAATAAGTCCATCAAAAAGTTCCTTCAGCTTTTTTTGACGACTGATTCGTTTAAAACGACGAATACATACGATTACAAGGATTGTAACGGAAACAAACACAACTGTGCTTCCACCAATGTACCACAGAAGTTTCGAAGCTTTTCCTTGTTTTCCTTGCAGAGTCGAAGATGATGTTGATAAAGTCGTTTTTGTGTTTTCCCCATTAACAGTGATCGTAGAAGCTGTGAATTTGTCAGTTGACGACAAGGATGTTGTCGCAGGTGTTTCACATGATAAAAACTGCGAAAGGAGAGTTGGTTTGTTTCTTATGGATAATGAGGTAACTAAAAATCGAACAAGTATTAACGAAGAAGAACATTGTAAATATCTTCTTTAATACATTATAAGTCAAAAAAAATGTACCTTGTTTCTGGCAAACAGAAAAAGCAGCTACGAGACTAGTGCCATTAGGACAGTCAATTGACTGATAGCAACTTTGATAAATTGGTTGAACCATTACACACTGCTCTTCACTTTTTCTCGGTGGATTAGTGTAGCAACCGGCAAATGAATTTTTTTCTTTCCTTTTTGATGGTCAGCCTAATTTTCAAAGAAAAAGGCCGCCAGCTGCACGGCCTCCTTAGCGCAGTTGGGAGGCTCGAAGCGTCTCGTGCAAGACATTGCCGGATCGACTCCCCCCGAGAGCAATGAAAATATTTGAACTAAATCTTATTTGTGTTTGAGAAAAAAAAAACATTAAGTAGCAATAAAAAATTATTGAAGGAAAAAAATCATCTTTCATTAATATCAGTTAAATTTTTGTAAATTGTTTTTGAGTCGGTCTTTTTTTGAAAAATTTGTAATTTTTTTGCATTTCGGCATCCTTCTATTGCGCAAAAAAAGATACAATTAAAAAAGAATTTGTAATTCGTATCCAGTGCGTTTTGGCTTTAAATGTAAAAAAACTGTTGTATTATTTTTGTTAAATTATATTTTATTACTTTTGTAAAAATGGCCATGAGAATGTGGCCGTTAGTGAGGATGCTTGGGGCTGGTTCCTTAATTTTGGATAAAAAGATAAACTCCAGTAAATTGGATGCCATTCATGATCAAGGTAAAAAATTTGTAAATCTAAACATGTTAAAAGATAATGGATCACATCAACGTGAAATATTTTTTAACAACAATTGTTTTAAAAAAATTCATCAAAGTTACGGTGAGGAAAATTTGAAAACGAGATTTATATACACCAAATAATTTATAGATTATCTAATTTCACTTAAGCCTTTATGGACGAAACCTGATATTTTACAAAAGCCATTTGCTGGTTTTAATTATTTTGGCGAAATGAATGATAATTCTGAAAAAGAAAGTGTTGCAAAATTGGCAAAATATGTTTCTATATCTCCAAATTTTTCAAATACTAGCAGCACTCTTTCCTCACATGCCGCTTATGAAATTTCTGTTCAAGGCGGTACTGAACTTGCAGATAAATCTAATCCAAAAAAAGTTCAATCTAGAAATGAACAAGAAGCATATAATAATGTACAAAAATATGGCGGAGCATGGAATAATATTACATCAATGAATACTGCTTTAGAAGCGTTTGAAAAAGAATCTGAAAAGAGAAAAGCTTTAGTTGCTAATCTTATATATCACAAATTTTGTTTAAAAAAGGAACCCTTATCTTCAAAACTTTATACAATCACAGCTAATGGTAAACCAAAAGATATTGATGAACTCATCGATAATTTAAAATATTTAATCAGAAATGAAGAACGTAGCAATAATGAACGTATTGATGCAGATGATGAAGAATAAATAAAAAAGCCTTTTATATAAATATAATTTATATTTTATTTTCATCAATAATTAAAAACGAGATTTGTATAAAAAGATTTATTTGTAATTTGCTGTAACAGTTATTTGTTGTTAGTGGCCATAAATCCTTTTAAAATACAATTTTTTTATTATTTTATTAATATTTAAAAACATGAATTCTTTGCTTAAAATATCTCACCATATTCTTTTATTGCTACTTAATGTTTTTTTTTCTCAAACACAAATAAGATTTAGTTCAAATATTTTCATTGCTCTCGGGGGGAGTCGATCCGGCAATGTCTTGCACGAGACGCTTCGAGCCTCCCAACTGCGCTAAGGAGGCCGTGCAGCTGGCGGCCTTTTTCTTTGAAAATTAGGCTGACCATTTTTGACAAAAAATTGTGCCGCAGAATCGCAATAACTTCTGAAGTATCGAGTTAATAAAAAAACTGATTCAGCCATTAGATTTCCGAGGTTTTAATGCACACAACCATATAAAAATTTTGTACAAATCTTAAAATTTTTTTTTCCTTTGCCGGTTGCTAGATTAGTGACACACCATTTTCCGTATTCAAGAAAATCTGCTGCACTACCATCCTCTGTTTTCCAAGTTTTGCCGCCATCGAAAGAGCGGATTCCTAGCCAATATCCATGCAAAGAAGAGTATGCGTAAGCTGAAAGTAAAAGTGAAAATTAATCTTAAGCTTATGGGAGATATTCTAAAAGTAAGACAAACATAATATTAACTGAAATTCATATTTACTATGAATCGACGGCAAATTTGCTTCAAAAGATTTGCAATATTGTTGAGCAGCACCGTAATTTCTTGGCTGCATGTTTGCCACCGCTTTAATGTTTCCATAGCAAGCATTAGTAGCTAAGAAATAAAACCAGCCATCGCTACAGTTTGGAGCTTGATATTCTATTTCACAAATGAAGGGTTTTTTTATTTCACAATCTCCAGCAGTCCATTTTCCATCGACTAAAGATGCTGAAACACAATTTCGGTTTGTTCTACTGGACAATTTGTTCTTCTCCCAGTTTTGATAGTTAAACGAACTATTGTCTATCCATTCCCATTCCTCAAGTTTCAGGGGATTTGATAAACCTATCCAAATATCTGGTGATGTTCCAATATACATTTCTAAAATTCAAATTCTTTTTATTAAATACAATAAAAAAACTAAACGTGAAACAATAGCATTTTCAAATCCATCATGAATAGATGCCAAATCTCCACCCATTTTATTGCACGTTGATTCTGCTTCATCAAATTCACTCTCATTATGTGAAACAAAATAGCATTTTGACTTCCACTCAAAATAGCCGGAAGGGCAGCTAAGGTATTTAAAGTCAATGTGCGCTTTCTTTTTGCAAAGGTAATTACCAATTCTCCGGGTGACAGTACAATCATCGTCTCCATAACAAAAGCTTACAAAGCCAAAACCAATGTGAATACATCTTCTTGTTTCCTGTGTTGGAAAGCCAGGACACCAGTACAAAAAATCTGCCATATTTCCACTTACAGTAATCCAAGTTTGGGATTCATTAGAAAATCGTACTCCAACCCAATAATCCTTAAAAATTGCAGATGCATATGCTAAAATCACTTTTCACTTTATTTATTTTATTATTTCTTAACTCTGATCCAATCTTACAGGCTACAAATTGAAATTCTGTAAAACTTTCAATCACGGGTAAACTTGCATTATATTCTGTTTCGCAATACTTTTCTGCTTCCGTCCAATTAGCAACACCACCACGGCCACCATAACAAGATTGTGTTTCTGGAAAATATACAAATCCGTCTTCACAGAGAGGTTTTTTTGAATGTTGACAGAGAAACGGTTTTGTTTTGTAACAGTCATCTTTGTACCAGTAATTATCTGTGAATGAAAAGGATGCACAATTTTTGTTGTCACTAATATTTAAAGAAGAATCATTGTTCCATTTTAGATAATTCAAATCACTGTCATCTGTCCATTTCCAGCTTGAAAATTCTTTTAAATTCGATAAACCAATCCACAAATCACACTTATGCTCCGGACTTTGTTCTAAAAATTGAAAAATTTTCAGCTTTCAGAAAAATGCATATCTCCTTGAAAAAAAATGAAATTCTGTACCGAAAAAATTTTCTCTTTTGCAGCAATTTTGAATAAAGTGTTTTGTGAATTTTTTGCAAAAATATTTATCTGTTCGAAACGATAACATGAAAATTTTAAATTTGCATAGATATGCAAATGATAACATTTTCAGAACCAAAAGTGTTTTTTTAAGTAATAAAAATGTTGAAAAATATTCGTGCAAACATATAAGACGCGGATATGAAAAATGTTTTTTTACCCATTCAAAAAAGGTTCGAAAAAGACAAAAAAGCCATTTTGCCAAAAAAAAACGCGTTTTGTTAAAAAAAATCTCATTTTTTCCATACAAAAAAAGTGAGATTTTCCCAACAGTTGGGAAAAGTGAGATTTTTACAACTGTTGGGAAAACTTTTTCATATCCGCGTCTTATATGCTCATATTTTTAGCCGCTTAGTTTAGAAATATCTTTTTGACTTTTTATGGTTCAAATATTTTAAAAAATTACGAGCAATAAATGCATTTGTATAGCGATCATGAATGGAAGCCAAATGTCCTCCTTTTTCTCTGCAAAATAATTCTGCAGCAGCAAATTTTGCTGAATCTGATGAAAAAAAATAACATTCTGAATTGAATTCAGTATAATCTGAATCACAGCTTGTAGCAAATACGGGCGATAGATATAATAAAATGTATATCACATAATCAATCATTTTTCTTTGCTGTTTTTTAAAGAATAAAATTTTTGTGGATTTTCGTTGCCATTTTTAGACAATGAACAAACATAGGTTATTTTCAACTGACAAGGATTAAAACACAAAATTTGCGATCATCCGTTTGTCAAAAAAGAAACTTATGTGTTTTAAATCTTCTCAAGGAACAGATAAAAATTTTTCTTTCTTAAAATAAGGTGCAGCTTTTTAAAAGTATATTCATTTTAGTGACGAAAATGATGTAAATAGAAAAAAAAACTGTCAAAAAGAAGAAACTATAATGACACTTATCACTTTTCTTCTTTACGGAACATCTTCCTCCTCACTAAAATAAAAATACTTTTTTTCTTTTTTGAAATATCTTTCTGTTCCTTGAAAAGATTTAAAACACTTAAGTTTCTATTTGTTTTGAGTAAATAATTATCACAAATTTTGTGTTATAATCTTTGACAGTTTTAAATAGCCTATATTTTATGAGAAAACAAATGTCTCGGTGTTATGCGCTTATTATAATTTTTATAAAAAACATTATTAAAAATGCTTCGTGATGCGGAAAAAATGTTGTAATTAAATAATTATTGTTTGTGATGGCTTAATAAGTGCTGTGTTATTTTGACATAAAAATTTAATGTAAGTTTTTTAGTACTGTAACAATATAAAGATGCTTAAAAGCTCTGTAACCTTTAATTTCTTATTATTTCAATTTTTTTATTGCACATGTTCAAAAGACACTTAAAATAGCAATATTGTATAAATTTATAACACTTAACAAAAATATTGGCAAAAAGAAGCTATCAGTTTTTATCAGACATGAAAACAAAGGGTATACTATTTATGATATGTCATGTTTGTTGCTGTTGTTGTAAATTTTGGTTTAGTTTGTTGTTTGGCAAAATAAAGTTTTCTATATTCATTTCTGGTTGTTGAACTGAAATAAAAATATAACAAATAAACTGAACCAAAAACCATTTTTTAACATTATTTGTATCGTAATACGCAGTGCTTCGACTTGGCCATTTTCATCCCCTTTCCCCTGCAATTTAGAATTTCCCCCTTTCCCCTCCCCCCGAACCCCGGAGGAAGGGAAAAAGGGGACCCACGGGGTGGGGAAATAGCGGGGGATTCATAGCACTGGTAATACAATCCCTTATTAGAAAACTCTCTTTTTCGTTTTACGCAATTTACATAAATTAGCTCAAAGTACTTCCAAAACATAACAAAATAAATCAAGTAAAAAAAGGTAGAAAAAATGTGTGGGGAAATAAAATAAAACTTGTGACTCAATTATTTAATTAATTTTTTTGTTTTTTACTTGCATGTTGCGAGCTAACATAGAATTGAACTAAATAAAATACCTTAATATCAACAATAATATACTTCCAGATAATGCAAAAATATCATTGAAGATTGGTAAAGCAACTTGAAAGATTGCCTTTGAAGCTGTATCGGTTGGAAATAATACTTCTCGAATTGTGTATGAAGTTCGAAGAAGTTGTGCAACAAATGCAATGCAAGTTAAAACTGAAAAAAAAACTAAATTTTGGGAAAATCTTGGATTTCAAAACTTACACAATAAACTAGACTCTACGGCATTTTGAGATGAGCTAGTATTTGTCTGTTTTCTGAAACGATATTTAAAAAATGATAAAACATTAAAAATTGCTGCTAAAAATGTTGTTATTAAATATATAAATGTTAAAATTGTTGAAATAAGTGATAGTGTTTCAGGATCAGAAAATTTTGTATAAATTGTATTATCTGGTTTAATATCCAATATTACAGGTTGATGAATTCTCCAACAAATATTCAAAAATGGAAGAAACAATAAAATTATAGTATACCATTGTCGAGCCCAAATTTTTTGTTGATTTAATGGAAACCAAATTAAAGTAAAACGATTGAAAGCCATAAGAGTGTGGCCTAAGAATTGGATTACAGTAACATAAGAAGATAAACAATACAATGCAGAAACGTAATAACCATTTGTTAGATAGATTGGAGTAAAGGCAGGAATTAGTGAAGCTTTATGCAAAATCAACATCTAAATGAGTATTAAGAGTAATTTTAAAACCTCGAATTAGAATTCAAACAATATATATTAAAAAAAGTTTTACAAAAAAATTGTATAATTTCGAAAAACAATTTTTAACAATAAAATTTAAAGGAGGCGGACGTTTTGATACAGTTTCGTAATCTTAGATTTTCGTGATTTTCGGGCAAACTGAGAGTCTCGAAACGAAAAT
Source organism: Panagrolaimus sp. PS1159 (assembly GCA_963922195.1). Classification (NCBI taxonomy): domain Eukaryota; kingdom Metazoa; phylum Nematoda; class Chromadorea; order Rhabditida; family Panagrolaimidae; genus Panagrolaimus; species Panagrolaimus sp. PS1159. The sequence goes on from CAWUHW010000031.1 coordinate 684,383, forward strand.
GCATCTTTTTTGATAAAAACAATGTAAAAAAGGGTCATTTTCGTTTCAAGACTCCCAGTTTGCCTGAAAATCACGAAAATCTAAGATTTCGAAACTGTATCAAAACGTCCGCCCCCTTTAAAAATATAACTTACAATAACCAAACTTGAAAAATCCGCGACAAGTACAACTCTAAAAATATTGTAAAATGCTCCCTCAAAAACATTTTTTCGTTTGACAAAAAGTAATATCAAAACAGATAAATGAAAAGTGTACAGTATGAATTCAGTTGAAAGCAAAGTTACGAAATATATGCTGACTCCCATATTTTATTTTATATTTTTCAAATAAACAGACTTTTTAATAAATATATTTACTTTTCGCAAACAAAATAATTTTAATTAAAAATTTCAATTATTTATTTTTTCTTTTTAAAAGTCTAACAATTTGTTGCTTTATTTTTATTTGTTCTTCAAAAACTTATGACTGTATAAATACAAATAAAATATTAATTATAAATTTTTCAATTGCATATTTTTTCTTTAAATTTCGCTAACATTTTTAACGCCTTCGTTTTTTCTTAATAAAACAAAAAAAAATTAATTAATCTTTTAATTGTGACACTTAAAATTATGTCTTTTTTGCAAAAGTCAATTCTTTGTACTTTAATCATTTTTAACATAACCTCAAACAACATTAAACACAAACAAAATATAAATAAATGCAAAATTATTATTATTAAATTTATATAATTTAAATAATTATTTTAATTTTGTATTAAACTTGTGTATTACAAAGGATAGATACCAATTGCAATCATGTCTGATGTTTTTTTTTAAACTTTGATTGATGATTAAAGTAATTATTATTTTATTAACACAATTAAAGATAGGGCACAAAGGATCAAGGCTTGAATATTTGTTTATTTGATCATAGATCGACGTAATTACACTACTTCTGCTGTCACTTCTTTCTGCAGAATAATTTAGTCAAAAACTTTTTTAAGCTAAAAGCATCGAAAATATATTGAAACACAATGATGTAAATAACATACTTTAAAAGATGCATATTTTTTTTCTCTGATTTTTTTTCTTATTTTAATTTTTACTTTTAAAATATTTTTAACAAAATTTTTTACAATGTACAATTTCTTTGTAAACCGGCTTCTTTGCTTGAAATCTGTGAGTCGTCTTGATTTTTTATTGTGAATCACGTAAAAGATAAGAGCCGTTTACCCTCTTCTCACCACTTTTATTTATAATTATTTTTCTGCAGACGTTCCCATGTCAATATGCGATCAAGGCCCTCTTGTTTGTCCTATTCTCTCATCACAATAAGCGAAACATTTGGGCAAAAAATTAGCTGCTAAACGCAATTTTTGTTTGTTTGATTAATATAAGTGTATACTATAGATAGTACACGATGAACGAAGTTGAACGTGTTTTAAAACGTTTAATTACCAATAATAAGTTTCAAAAATATTTATGAAGTTTGATAAATCTTCTTCAATATTGTGTGAATCAACTAAAACCTATTTCATGAGTCAAAATTTATGTAAACGCGTCTAACTTTATTCATCATGTACTATCTACAGTATATAATTGTATTAATCAAACGAACAGAAATTGCGTTTAGCAGCTAATTTTTTGCCCAAATACTCCCCTTATTGAGATGAGAAGATAGGCCAAACATGGGGTCTGGATCTCGTATTGACCTGAGAACGTCAACAGTAAGATAGGATCGGAAATTTTATTTTTCCCTCGAAAAGTTTTGATTGCGTGTTCTGTTTAAAAGATAATTTTCCTGAAAAATATTTCAACTGATAAAATGAAAAAAAAAGTAGTTCCATACTTTAAAAAATGTAGTTTGTGCATTATTTTTTGTCGTTGTTTTTTGTTTGAAAGTTGTTACTTTTTGTTCAAGTTATTTGAATTTTTTATACAGTTTTTAACAATAAAAAACAATATTTGCTGTTAATTTTGAAGTAAATCACGGAAAATTAACAGTAAATTTGCGTTGTTGGTTTAATTACCCATAAATTTGAGGTAGAAACATACCTTTTCAAATAATAGATATTTTAAATTAAACAATTTTTAAGCAATCAAAAAAATGGATGTTGAATTGCAACCAAATGCTGGCAAACGCAAAAATGTTGAAGATACAACAGAAGAACAAAGGAAGAAGCAAAAATTCGAAAATGAACTTAATGCAAAGATGACCCAATTGTCACCAAGTAAAGATCCTAAAATGACATCATTTATGTTTGCAACGGCTATTATCGTTTCACTTATGACAAAGCTTTCTGCAATTGCTGATCCTTGTTTGGAAAATTTTGAAACTTTTGCTTTAATGATTGCAAATTACATTATACGTCGCAAGGAATCAAGAAATGTCTTTACAAAAGAAACTTTTGCCCAAATCAAAGGGCCTGAAACTATCAATTGGAAAGTTAATGGTCAAAAATTCGATCTTGTTCAAAATGTTGTAAAAATTGAAGAAGTTTATTATTCAAACGCCATCTACAAACTTTACAAGGCTGCATATGCTGAAAGCAAAAAAATACTCCTTATAACTTATATTGGTGAAGGTCTCATCGTCCATGAAGCAATTTCATCTTCTATAAAAGAAAAAGATACATGCAATGAAATGTTAAGACAAGGAACTGCTCTTTACCTCTTAGCAGTTGAACAATTTCATTCAATGTTGGATAGTTCAGGAATGACTGTTCGTGTTCGTTCTGATGGTACAAGAGCCAAAAGAACAAAAAATGATGAACTTTCAACTGGTGCAGCTAACACAATTTATTCATCCGAATCAACCCTTACAGCACATATGGCTGGTTTCTCATTGCCTGGTCGTCTTGCAAAGTCTTTGAGAGTTGATGTTGGGGCTGGATTGCATTTGGAAGAAGCATTGATGGGAGCTATAAAAATGTCAAGACGAAATGAAAATCGGGAATCACTCAAAATTGCTACTCAGAATCTCCATACTGCTTTAGCAAATTGCAAAGTCAAACTTCATCCTGCTCAAAGTGCAGTAATGGCTCAATTACAAATTACAAGTTTTGATGTTACTGCAAAAGCAACTATCTGTGCTCTTGTTTCATCAACTCTTGATGTTATATTTCCCATGCAAAACCGTCCTGTTCTCCCTCATCCTGCATTTGCTCCTGCTATTGGTGCTTTGTTTGATGCTGGAAAAATGATTTTCAATGTTTATTCATTGGCAAATTTCAAAGGTGCTAAATTCACTGCTAATTGTTATTGTCTTGAAGGATTTGTCGATATGAAAGCTGTACAACAGGCTCTTGCCATTACATTTATTAACAATGTATATGGGCCTTTGGATCTTGTTACTTCATGTGTTGGTGGTCTTGATAATCTTCGTCAGAGAAATGATTGTGTTGGTCCTTTAAAAACAAAAATCTGTGGGACGGTTCCAGAATTTGAAATCATCACTGATAAAGTTTTAAATAATTTCAATCGTGGTGTTGGAACAGAAAAGAATCATCAAAATATTTTGACTCCCTCAATTCGCGTATCAACATTTAAAACAAAGCCTTATTTTCATCGCGCAAATATTTCAAAAGGTCAAATGACAGGTCGTGATCCAAGAGGTGCATTGAGTTCAATCCTAAAAAGGCAAGATCTTGTTGAAAAGGCAAACAATGAAAATGCTTTGCTCAATCTTGGAAGTATAATGGAAGCTAATATTGCCCGACCTGATGTTGCTTATTTCAATAAACTGACTGCTCAAACAGATGATGAAATTGCTGATGCTGTTGCACAGTGGATTGCAGTTGGTAATTCCATCAAACGCAACCCTGACTTTGATTTTTCTGATTGAATGATGTTTTTCTAAAAAAGATTTTTATTTGAATTTTAAAATTTAAATTGCATTTTCAATTGAATGGAATAAAGATAAAAAAAAAAAAAAAAAAAACTCTAAATTTATTTTGCTCTAAATTTATTTTTTCTCTAAATTTATTTTTTCTCTAACAAGGGAACCTTCACTTATGTCCCAGCGTTTTTCACCCCAAAATGGGTTTATAGGGTTCAAAATATGCCGAAAACGCTTATGCCAAAGTATTAGCGGCGAATGGCCAGAGGAACATCATTTTTTGGCACTTTAAAGTCTGGCATTTTACACGGTTCCGCTTTAACTTTGATTTTTTGCGGCCTGTAAACGTGGAACATGTGGTCGAGTGGCGTGCGCTTTTGACTTGGACAATGAACGTCCAAGTTCCAATCCCTACCGAAATTTTTTTTTCATATTCTTAATAAAAAAAGGAAATTCTTTATTAAAAGTTGAAAAAAAATGTAACAAAAAATGTAAAGCAAATTTTTTTGCAAATGACGGCGTTTATGTTTGTTTTTAAATTTGTTTTTCTTCAAAGGCAAAGACAAAACATTGTCAAATATTTTCCCACAATTTTTGCTTTCATAAAGACTATCATAAGCTTTTTTTTGTCTTCTTTCTGTTGGTTATTTATTTTAAAATTGATTTCTTATGTTATATCATGGCAACACTGAAACGCGAAGATGAATGTAAGGATGGATTTCATACTACTTCGGACTACAGTAATGTTAATTTGAATCAAAATCGTCAAAGCTTTCATATTAATAATTTTAATTTAACAATTTCAACAAGTAATAGTTCTCACAAATATGGCAGAATGACGGAATCAGGCGTTTTTCAAACAGATGATTCACAACCAAAAACGGATTTAAATCCAGGGAGTAACAAACACTTTTCTTCAAATATTTGGTATTCAGAAAAACAAAATAAATTTAAAAAAGCAAACTATTCTTTATCCAATAATAATACTGTTTCCTTACATATTGAAAATTATGAAAATTCCATTAAAGCTGCAGATGATATTTTAAAAGATGACATTGAAAAAGAAGGTTTCAAGAAAGAGAAGAAATATTTGATTAAAAATTGGAAAAATTCAAAACAATTTTTTATTTGTCCAGAATCAGTTTTTCAAGTAATTTTTAACGATATATTCAAAACATTTTCCTCTATTTTAACAATTTATATTACAGAATCCATTTGAATTTCCAAGACAACAAGAAAATGAAACGACACAGCCGGAGATTATGCAGTTTAAATCGTTTCAAAAATTGTTAAATCCAAATGAGCAAATGATTTATAGTAATATTTTTCACAATTCATGTATTCAATAAACCCATATTTCTTACTTTTACAGATACTTTAACAGCGGAACAGAAGTTATTGTTCAATAAATTGTTACAAACAAATGATGAAAAGGAAAAAGAATTGGCTGATGCAAAACTTCAACATGCCGAAGAAAATCAAAAATTTGAAGAAAAAATAGATCAAATGACAACTGAATTTGCAAATATGCATGTTTCAAACAGAAAAAAATTCAAGAATTAGATGACACCATTAAAGTTTTAAAAGGTTTAAAAAAGAAAAAAAGGCAATTTTAATTGTTTTAAATTACAGATCAAAGTCGTTACAAATATGTTTTGGATTTTATGTATGAAGGATTTGATGATGAAATGAGTGAAGATGATGGTAAAGGCAGTGATTCAGACGAAGAATATTTTTTGCCTCCTGAATCTAAACGGGTTCGTCTTGAAGATAAATATCCAAGACAAACATGGGAAGAAATTATTGAAAAATCTGATAAAGGATGGAGTTTTTCAACGATTCAATCTAAACATAAGAAATTATCTGATAGAAAAGAAATTTCTCGGTAAAAATATATTGACAAAATTTTTTCCATATTCATGACAGCAAACTTTAGAATGAAAGAATATTTGAAAAATGATGGATCAAAAATCCAAAAATTTAATGATATTAATGTTGGTGTTTTGAAAGAATTTTTGGAAATGAGAAGTGAATTAGAAGAGATTCATGACCGTGATCTTGTTGATACAGCCCTTAAAGTAGCTGATGAACTTGGGCTTACCACTTTTAAAGCAAGTGAAGCATGGCTTTACAGATTTAAAAAGAATAATGGCATCGTTTCAAGAAAAATTAATGCAGTCGTTACAAAAGCACAGCTTCGTAATCAACCTGAACTGAATGAAGTTGTCGACGAATTTCGTGGTAATATGAAAGCTGTTATTGCTGAAAATCGACTTGAAAAGGTAATTTGAAAATTTTAACAATTTTTGTATAATAATAATAAAACAGGTGTTCAATGCTGATCAAACAGCCATCAAGCAAGAGATGATTTGTGGCAGAACTTTGGCACTAAAAGGTGAAAAGAAGATTAAAGCAGTTGTTAAACGTATTAATGCTACAACACATTCATATACGGTACAAGTTGTAATTAGTGCTGCAGGAAAGCTTGTTTTGCCAGTTATGGTTGTATTCTGCGAACCAAAACGTCCTGCTTGTTTTGAACAACAGCTTCTTCCTTTTAAAAATATCAGTGCTTATTCCACCACATCTGGTCTCATGACATCACAACTTGGAATTACATGGCTTCGAAATATTTATGGTCCAGCAGCAGGAGAAAATTCAATCTTAATGGTTGATTCATGGACAGGTTATCAACAAGCAATTGATCAAGACAATGGTAGTGTCCAAATCCATGTTCTTCCACCAAAATCAACATCAGTGGCACAGCCACTTGATGTTTATTTCAATCGACCATTTAAAAATTTTCTCCGGCTATTATCATGTAAAATTCGTCGATTCTTTCCTGATTTTGATCTTTCAAACAGACAAGGAATGGCCACACTTATTGATATTACTATTGGTCAATTTTCTGCCCCAGTTTTCAATGCT
>CAWUHW010000031.1:691229-881971 GCA_963922195.1 Panagrolaimus sp. PS1159
AAGCAGTGGTATCAACGCAGAGTACTTTGGAGATATAGTTGAGTTATGATAAGTTCTGCTGCGCACATTAACTTGAATAGTGTTTCTATAGATTATAATATTTGTAGTTGGCCATAACAAGTTTATCCATAGTTGTTTTGAGTAATATTTGATGAAAATGTGAAAAATATTTGATGTTGGACATGTAGTTGGGGTGCATCAACTAAATGTTGACGGCAAATTTTTTTGTATAGTCGGATCAAAAATTCCTGCCATACTTTTATTAAAGTGAACCTGGTGAACATTTTAGTAATATTTAAGAGATCAAAAAAATTTAAAAAAAAAGTTAATAGATTTTTAATTATAGGTCATTTTCAACAGGTCCAAAAAACCTCTAAATTTCATATTTTTGGGTAAACTATACATGGAAAAATCAGATTTTTCAATGTTTTTTACCCTAGAAACAAAAAAAATATATATTTAATTTACCAAAAATAAATTAGATAAAAAATCAAAAGTGCTATTTTTCAAAAAAATTTTTTTGGCGTTTTTTAAAAAATCAACATTCGAGTCGCTGTGGCCGCTGTCTTTTTTCTTTCTTTCGTTGCAGCGCACTCTCTTTTTTCCAATGTTCTTTTTTAATTTTCAAATTTAAAACCTAGATATCTCGGCTTCTGTATCATTTTATTACAAATCCGTGCCCCCCCCATATTGTTCTGATATAGACATTTTTTCTGCCTCTGTAAATATTGTCTAAAGTTATTCAATCGCTCAGGAATAAGTTTTTTAAATTTACTACTAAAAGAGGTGTTTTCTCAAAAAAGCAAAGTGACTCGTTCGACACATCGTGAAAATTGCTTTATTTTATGAATTAGTATTTATCAGACATTATGAATGAAAGTACGGTTGTCAAAATTTATACTGTCGAAGATATTGAAGAGTACGGTAATCGGTTGCGGATAAATACAATTATTAATACGCTTACAAATGGATTAGCTGCAGTTTTAATTATCAAGTATTCAACTAAAGCAATGAAAACTACAAAAAAATTTATTTTTTTAACAGTTTTTGGGGCATACCTTATGGATTTGCATATAACTTTTATTTTTGGGGTTTATACACTTGTCCCACTTCCAGTTGTTTGTGGTGCTGGGATTTCAAGAAACTGGGGTTGGAGGGGTGTTGTGGCGAATTGGGTAAGTTGGTTTCGCTTTTAGTAGATTTTGGATTTTTGCTTTAAAATATAAAACATCGAATAATTGGTTATTTTGAAGTTGTGTTTTTAAACAGTTTTTAAAATTATGTTATTGGAAGATTAAGTGACAAAATAGAAGACAAATGGACTTTACCAATGTACTAGATTGTTTTGGATTACGCTGTGTAAGATATCGCACAGCGGAACCTTCGGAAAAGAAATTTTGATTTTGTCTCAAAAAATTTTTAATCTGATTCCCATATAATATTCCTGCAGCTTTTTGGGGCCCTCTAAAGTTCTATAGATTATAATATTTGTAGTTGGCCATAACAAGTTTATCCATAGTTGTTTTGAGTAATATTTGATGAAAATGTGAAAAATATTTGATGTTGGACATGTAGTTGGGGTGCATCAACTAAATGTTGACGGCAAATTTTTTTGTATAGTCGGATCAAAAATTCCTGCCATACTTTTATTAAAGTGAACCTGGTGAACATTTTAGTAATATTTAAGAGATCAAAAAAATTTAAAAAAAAAGTTAATAGATTTTTAATTATAGGATATTTTCAACAGGTCCAAAAAACCTCTAAATTTCATATTTTTGGGTAAACTATACATGGAAAAATCAGATTTTTCAATGTTTTTTACCCTAGAAACAAAAAAAATATATATTTAATTTACCAAAAATAAATTAGATAAAAAATCAAAAGTGCTATTTTTCAAAAAAAATTTTTTTGGGCCAAAGATTTTGGCGTTTTTTAAAAAATCAACGCAACAGTGTGTTTTCGTTTCGCTGTGAGCGGCTGATGACAAAAAGTGTTTTCTCAAAAAAGCAAAGCGACTCGTTTTATTCGCGTTTTACACATCGTGATTTATTATAATAAAAAATTGTAAACATTTTAAGACATTTAAAATATTGCTTATTAGAAAAAAACATGCATTTAAACAAACATTTAAATTTACTATTTTTTGTAAACATGAAATAACACGTATTTTTTCCGTGCAGACAAAACAAAAAAAAAATGATTGGTTAGTCCTTTTCTATCTGCTTTTGCACTTGTTTGGGAGCAGCAATTATGGAAAAAATGGGAAAGAAAATAAGGAAATTGTATGGTACCTAAGGAAGTAAAAACTTTTTCCAAACACTATGTTTGTTTTTAAATGCATTACGTATGTATCTTGTATCGGATTTTAAGAAACATCGGTTGTCAGGAACCGATATCGATTTTTGAAAACGGGTATTGGTTTTTGTGAGCCATAAGTTTTACGGAATTCTCAAAATTCGAGGTGGATTCACAAAATGTGATTTCGATTCTTGAGGACCGTGATCATATCGTTTCCCCCTTCCAAAATTTTGCTTACCAGGTGCAGAATTTTTTTGATTCTGATGCAATAAAATAAGATCAGAGGAAATAAGGTTAGATACAGTTTTCTAATTGATTCTGTAGGCAGTAAATTTAATATTTTAAACTAAGGATGGACGCGGGCCCGAAATGAGCTCACGGGGGCCTTGGCGGGGGCCCGGACTTTTTTTTAAGTTTAATAAAATGTGTCAATATCATTCGGTAGCAAATAAGCAGGGCTGTCCACTGTAGGATGGGGGGCAAAATAAAATACAAGTAACATATTATTTTTTTGACCCAAATATGGTTCTGCAGCAATATTTTTTAGCAGAATGATATAAAAAACAAATAAAAATTAACGCAAAAAAAGCTAATAAGAAATAGGCCGACCAATCATTCATCCCTTTGCATTTGTTCTTTATCTCGACGGTATTGGTGGAAAAATCAAAGCAATGGGAAGATGTAAAGTATGGGTAGAAATACGAGGAATAAAAAAACAAGAATGGATTGTTATTGCACATACATCTGAATTGATATTTGGCAGAAATTGGATGAAAATTTTTGGCCATTCTGAAACTGCAGAAAACTTGGATGAAAAAATAAACAAATTGTTAAATAATGTTCCACAAAGCGAAAAAGTTAAAACGCTTCTTAAGACTTTAATTTCAAATTCAACTTTGAATTCAACAACACCAGAATTCAATAAAACAGAAATTCCGATATTTTTCAATGTTGCAACAGAACTGCTTCTATTCATAGATATTCCAAGCCCTCCAACTGTTTCTGTAAAACTAAAAGAAAAATTTTACATTTTTTTGTACGACACAGGGTCAGAAGTTTCAATTGCAGACTCAAATGTTTGGGAAGAAATTGGAGATCCAACATTTTATCCCCTGTTTATGCCACTCGAATGGAATCAAAGGAATGCCAGAAACACTGGGACAATGTCAAGTTTAGTTGAAGTAAACAAAAAAAGCCAGCTTCTTTGGTTAATTATTGTTGAACATGGCAAATTAATTTTTGGTAGAAAATGGATGCAAAGCTTTAATTTACTGTAATTCATTTGTTTGACTAATAAACTCTGTTGTTTTACAGTTGCAAGCGCATTTAACCACTTAAATTTCAGCAAAAACATGATTTTAAAACATAAATGTCAAGAATAATAGCAATGTTACAGCTTTTGAAACTATTTTTTTATCGTTAAATGTTTAGCAAAATTAAACGATAAAAATATCTTTTTCTTTAATTTACTATTTAAAAAAAGTAAAAACATCAACTTTTGAGTAAAAATCTTTTCATTTATCTCTTTTTAATATTGATATTTTTTTCATTTTTATCACTAGCAATAAAAAATATTAAAATGATAAACTAATTTTATTTTAGTTTTTATGATTAATTTAAGTTAATATTATATCGATAAATTTTGAATTTAATATATTTTTAACTTAATGCTTTTGTTTAAAATGTGTATTTAAGTAAGACAACTTAAAAAATTAAAGCTTCTTGCAAACTGTTTAATATTTAAACAATTAAAGAAAACAAATAATTATTTGAGAAGGTCTACAGGCCCCTTTGGCAAATTTTGAACTAAGATATAAATAGTCGACATAAAATTATTTGAACTTTATCAACCGTTTAAATATTTTAAGTTTAGATTTCCACTGCTTTCTACAAACAGCGTAAAAGAACTGTGTTATAACAATGCAAAATCCGAAAAACTGTTTAAGATTTAATTTACTAATTGCTTTAACTCCAAATAAATTGTAATGTTTGAAGTATACAAAAACAATAGTTAAATAGTCAAATTACTTTTGATGCTGTTGAAATTACTTAAAAGTGTAAAAAGAAATAGTCCAAAATAGTTATAAAGTTTTGCTAATGATTATTATTAACTTATTACTGATAAATGTAAAAATTATGAGCAATAAAAAAGAATTAAACTAAAATTCTAACAATATTTTAACACATTTAAACCTTTATTATATATGATTGCTATTGCTTTTTTAAATTCACCGAAAAAAATTGCTCAAAATACTAAAAAAACAGTTAAACAATGCATATAATATTTTTTTGTTACAAGTAAAACACATTAGACATTAACTTTTGTAAAATTTTTAAAGATTTAATATAATTAAAATAAATAAAATAAAATTTTTAAACTTTTCACGAACTTTTCAGTCATACGCTAACTCTTTATTCATACGCGAACACTTTCCAGAAAGTCCCACCACGAACGTTCGCGTATACGAATACGCGAACAAATATAAAAGCCCTTTTTTAAATTTTTCTTATCAAAAAAGATGCATTTTCGTTTCAAGACTCTGAGTTTGCCTGAAAATCACGAAAATCTAAGATTACGAAACTGTATCAAAACATCCGCCTCCTTTAAATTCGACCTTTTTGCCATTTTTTCGGATTTCGAAAAAATGAAAATTTCATTTTTTCGAAATCCGAGCCAAAGGTCCAATTTTACAAAAAAATGGCTTATAAGCAGCTTTTTCTTAAATCCTTATTGTAAAAAAGGAATTGTCACGTTTTTTTCACAAAAAACCATTTTATAAAACTCAGAGACTTTTAACCAAATAATTTCTCAAATAAGCCTTATTCAATTTCAGATTAGAATGTTGAAGAAAATGGATCAGAAATTCGAATATTTTCTACATCTTTCAAAAAATTGAAAGCGTTGTTTTTTCCCAAAAATGTTTTAAAAATTCAGAAATGATCAATAAAAATTTCTTTTTTTTGTGCCAAAAAAACAACGCAATAAAAAATACGACTTGAAAGTATCTGTAGTTTAATATAGTAACTTTAAAAAACATTTAAATTCATACATTTTTTAAATGTGATGAATGTTATCAATGACAGTAATTTTGTTGAAACCCATTTCCAATGAAACTTGGATTTTTCAGTATGCTTCTTTTTAAGTGCTTTTTAAACCATGTCCCCCTTTCATGAGCTTGTATGTCAGATTATTATTGTGCAGAAATGTTTTTTTCTTATGGAACTTTCCATGCATATGCAATTCACACAATTTTACAAATTTGTACATTTGTAGAGATGAAAAATATACCATATTCACTGTAGTTCATTTTTAAACATAGAAAAGCGATATTTATAAGTATAAATGTTGTTTTATTAATAAAATTGAGAACGTTCGATATAAGCCAAATCTGATGCGGTTTCGATATGCGGCAGAAGATTAAAGGAAGAAATCTGACGGAAGGGTGGATGAGTGTCAGAATTTCGGGTTTTTTGCTGACGTCAGATCTGGGCAATCCCTTATTCGTGATAATATTTTCACAAACCAAAAAGCGCTTAAACCATGAGATAATATCATTAATTTTTATTTAATGGACGTATTACGAAATGTTCAGTTGAACGTTTTGGAGTAATTTGAAAAAAAAGTTCATTTTATTTTTAACGACTACAACGGGTAGGCGATATTAAAAAATTCCATCATCTAATATGCACCTGTGTACATTTTTACATTAATGCACCTGTTTTTTGAAAGCAGCAATTATGGAAAGACAATAATGTGTAGTAATTTGAGAATAGAATTTTTTAAATAATTTGTTTCCTCACTTTTTCAAAGCATAAACTGTTTTTTGTTCCGTTCATTCATAAAAATGCTAAGTTGAGATAAGTCATTATTTATGTTAGCCGCCGTTCTTGGCAAAATGTGTAACAACCGATTCTTTAGTTTTGTTGTTGAGTTTGTTTTATAAAAACGTCAGTCCATCAAGTTGAACTGGTCGTTGCAACTTGGAGCTGTGATATTTTGTGTTTTGGTTTAATTATTTTATTATTTAATAAAGGTTGTTGATTTACTCCTTTGTTTTGGTGTTTATCCATTTGGATTGGATTTATTTAGTGTTGTTTGGTCGTTTGGGGTGATAGCTGATCTGTTGGTGAGTTATTTTTCGGGTTTTTTTATATTATTTTTGGGGATTGGGTTTAGTATTTTTATAGTTTAGGATTATTAAATATGAATATTAAAACCCCACCATTACTATCACGGGCGATAGGATCCAAGTTGGAGGGCCCGCGCCGTCGCCATGACGATTCCGATAAAAGGCATGCCAACCTTTTAGAAGAACAGCATGGTTACATTGGAGATAAAGGTATATGCAGCCGATTGAAAGCAGATATATATGATAAAGATAAACCTACAATACAACCAACAGGTGCAAAGATTATTAAAAGCGATTATGATAATGGTTATGCAGATAGTAAAGGTGGTATGCCAAAAGGTGTTGAACATACACAACAACTTTGTGCAGATATATATGGGGTTAATAAATTTGAAGATACAGATGGTCCAACAAATGTTGCACATACACAACAAAATGGGGGACATATGTTTAAAGATAATCAAGGTGCTGTTAAAGCTAATACTGAATGGGCTTTGATTGGCAATCTTTTTGGAGATGATGATGAAGCAAGATTAGACCCATTTCAGCCAACAATTACTGATCCTACACATCAAGATCCATTAGATGATGATGAGGAAGAAGATGATAAAGAGCTTGATTGTAATCGGGAACCAAAACCTGATGGAATACAAGTTGCTCGTAATATTGTTACTCAAGCTGAAGAACTTCATCAAAATCTTAGTTCAGCTATTGAAGTTGCCAATAAGAAATTAAAGGTATTAAATAATGCTTGTTCTGCTGTTTCAGATGATTTAATTGAGGAGCTCCAAACAGTATTGATTGATCAGATCGATTATCTTTTTGATGGCATTAAAACGAGAGAAGAGGCACTTGAAGTTTTACGAGAGCGTGAAGAAGCAGCACAAGCAAAAGTTGCTGAACTCCAGGAGAATAGCCAAGCTGCAGCACATAAACCGGGATTAAGCAATAACATTAGTAAACAGCTTAAAAATTTGGGGTTTAATAATGTACAAGAGCTTATTAATAAATACATGAAATTTCAGGATCGAGTACAAGTGATTGAAAAAAATTTCAAAGAAACAGCACCACCATCTCGTGCAACTTCTCAATTATCAATTGGAAAAGAAGGATGTCAGAAATCGATGATGAATCAACCATCTCAAGGTCAGTTAACTTCTTTTTTACCAAATGGGGTTACTGCACCACAAAGCCGAGTTTCGCTGCCCATGCCAGAGAAGTTTACTGGTAAATCGAGGAAAGAACTGGAAAGATTCTTCAATCTATATGAAGCAAGTTCGCAAAGCAAAGGTTGGACTGATGAAGATAGAGCAATTTTTTTGGGCAGTTACCTTCCAAAATTATTAGTATATCATGATAATTTAAGAGAGCGGGGCGCAAGTTATACTGAAATGAAAAAGGAGCTGCTTGCTGCAATGGGATCTGATGGTGCTATTTCCACATTCTATTTACGTACTGAATTGGATAGGATAAAGAAGCCACCAAATAAGCTTTATAAATCAGTATTTGAAGAAGTTGAACTGCGCGTAACTGAAGCTTTTGGGAATGATGTAAATGCACGGGAGAATGAGTTAAAGAAAATTCTGCTACGTTTAACTGAAGAAGATTCAGATCAGGTTTTTAAAACCATTGTCCTTACAAATGTTGCAGCTAGCTATTATCAACTTAAGGAGCTGGTATTAGGTCTTGAATCATCCCAAGCAATTAAAAATAAAGGTGAAAGAGCCGAAGTTAAATCTTCGAACAGTTCCAAAAGGCCGTTCTTCTCAAATCGTTCAGATACTCATGCATCTGGTGGTGGATACCAACATCGATCAGATAATCATGTAAATGCTGGAGGTTATCAAGGGAGATCAGATAGTCGTGGAAAGGTTGATGAAAAAGCAAATCCTCGGGGGTTTGGTGAATCACAACAACAACGAGAATGGAATCCAAATCGTGCTGGTAATGGAGGTTATGAGAAACATTCTTATCATCCACCAGTTGTTAGAAGTTGCTTCATTTGCAATAAACAAGGACATATTGCAACAGATTGTACAGAAAGGAAAACTGGACATTCTAATGTTGTAGATCTTGAAGATGTAAAGTTGTATGTTTCTGGCATTACTGAAATTGGTAATGTTGGAGTTGAAACGGTTAATGTTGAAAGTGAACCAATGTTTGGAAAACAAGCTGTATTGGATGTATGGCTTGATGGTGTAAAAACTAAGGTTCTAATGGATTCGGGTGCAAGCACCTCGGTGATCAAAGATACTGTAGTTGGTCATATTCTTCGAGCACGTGATAAAGATGGAAGCTCAATTGTCCAATTACCTCAAGAAAGTTATGTTCATAAAAGACTTCTTGGTGCTGATGGAAATCCGTTGATGGTAGTAAATTGTATTAGGATTCCAATTGCTTGGGGAACAGGTCCTACAAAATTTGCAAAATTTTTTGTTGTTAAAGGTTTACAGCAAAATGCATTAATTGGTACCAATGTTATTCAAGGTGATGATAATTGGATTAATGCTTTGACTTTCTCCTTGAAAAGAAAAGAAGTAAATGTTGCTCATTTAGGAGTTGTCTGGGAAAGTCAAGAACAAGCACCACGTGTTGAACAGGTTGGTCATAAAGTTTATGCAGAAACTACAGATATAACACCTCGTACAGAAGCGTTTGCAAAGGTAAAAACTCCAAGAATTGGTAGTACATCAGTTATTGAAGTTAAAAAGGATACATTAGAAACTGCTGATTTAAGTGGGACACATGATGTTACTGCAGTGGAACATAAAAAGGCTGGTATAAAATCAAAGGATAAATGTTTATTTGAAGTTAAAGCTGAAGAGAAAAACATTAGTAATTCTGTTGAAGATCATCCAAAAACACCATTTGGATGCGAAACTGTTGTTATTGGTGGAAAGAATGCCGAAAAATTTGCTCGAGCAAATGGCCTTAAACATTGGACTTTAAAAGCTTTGAATGATTATCGCATTCACTATAAAGCTATATTTGGAATTGCTGTTAAGCGATTGATATATTTTCCCAGTGGAGAAATCTTCTTTCGTCGTGAAGTTAAATTTGATTCTATTGTTAATCGTGAACTTAAACTTCCTTCTATTGTTAATCGTGAAAGTAAATTTGATTGTATTGTAAATTGTTTATTAAATGATGTGAATCGAATGTGTGAATTCAATAATATGGAAGTGATCGTGCTACCAATATTTCGCCATTATGGATATGCAAAACTTAGTGAACAACTTATGTCGTGGTACAACGAATGGAATCCTCCTCTTGTTGGAAATAAAGAAGCTATGAAACTAAAACTCTTCAAGTGCATGAAAGCAACTCTTGGTCAAGATTCAACTACTCAATTCGTTGATGGCCAGGGAATTATTACAAATGAAGGAGTTCGAGCTCTTGGTGAATACATTGAAAACCTTGGTTACTCATTCAAAAATCGGGTCAATGTTATTGTGGAAAGAAATAAGAATGCTCCACATCATGCTGAATCGTCAAATCGTGCTTCAAACGCTCAATTGTTTGCAAGTCATCGAAAATTTCAATCAAATGATCGACGTCGAAAATGGTCTTCAAAGCCGCCTTTCAATTATCAAATTCGTGAAAGACGTCAAAATGGTCAAAAAGAATTTCGTGGATGCCGCTCATTCAATAATGGTCCAAAAGAAATTTGTGGAAAAATTCAAAATGGTCAAGAAGAAGTTCGTGTAAAGCCGCCGTATTATGGTCGTCGAATCTTCTATGGTAGTGGAAATGCTCAAGCTCGTGGAAACACTCATGCTCGTGGAAATTCTAATGGTCCTGAAACTCGTGATCGCCGACAAAATCAATTATCGGGGACGATAATTCGAGGGGGAAGGGGCAAGTTGAGATAAGTCATTATTTATGTTAGCCGCCGTTCTTGGCAAAATGTGTAACAACCGATTCTTTAGTTTTGTTGTTGAGTTTGTTTTATAAAAACGTCAGTCCATCAAGTTGAACTGGTCGTTGCAACTTGGAGCTGTGATATTTTGTGTTTTGGTTTAATTATTTTATTATTTAATAAAGGTTGTTGATTTACTCCTTTGTTTTGGTGTTTATCCATTTGGATTGGATTTATTTAGTGTTGTTTGGTCGTTTGGGGTGATAGCTGATCTGTTGGTGAGTTATTTTTCGGGTTTTTTTATATTATTTTTGGGGATTGGGTTTAGTATTTTTATAGTTTAGGATTATTAAATATGAATATTAAAACCCCACCATTACTATCACGGGCGATAGGATCCAAGAGTCTAAAATAGTTTTTCCTTCGACATTTCAAATAAACTTCTATTACTATTTTTCATATTTCACTTTATTTTTAACATGGCTTTTTGCTCCATTATTATTATATGTGATTTTAACAAAATCTGAAAAGCTAAAAACTTTTAAATGGTTTGTTTTAAATCATTTATTTTGGTGTTTTTTAATGGAATCAATTATTGGATTAATAAAACCACTTTTTTTAACACCTGCAGCAACTGGTTTCCCACTTGGATTTTTTAAGAATGGAACTTCAAAATCTACTGGAATTTTGTTATTTATTGGTCTCTTTGTTGCATTTAATTGTGTGTTGAGTCTTATCGCGACAATTTCAAATCAATATTTGGTTATTTTTCCTTCAAAAATCACAAAAATGCTAAACCTTAAAATTTTATTATTTTTTGGAATTTTATTTGTTATTGGATTTTCTGGCATAAAGGAACTCTATGTTATAATGCAATTTTGGTTGATACTTCATATGCAAATTCATTAAAATATGATCCATTCTTTAAAACTTTTTATATTTCATCATTATTTTTTCCGCCACCTGACATTTCGTTTCATGTAATTCTTTATGCTGGAATTTTGTTAACAATTTTTTTAATTTTTGGATTTTTTATTATGACATATTTTATATATTTGGTAAAAACTCAAAAATCTTCAGCAACGCTAAATTCAAAACTTCAAAGATCATTGCTAATTTCTTCAATAATTCAAATTTTACTTACTTGCTGCATTTTAGTTTTTCCATTTGCAATTGCAGCATATTTTATGATTTTTCAAATCTCTTATACCTCTTCATTTAATTGTTTTCTTTGGTGTATTTTGTCTTCACATTCTGTACTTGAATTTTTTGTATTTTGTTAAACCATATCGAAAATTTTGTTTAGGAAAAATCAGAAAATTTTTAAAAATTAAAGAGAAAAACAAAAGGATAGTCTCAATTTCAGGAAATTTGTTTAAATCAAATGTGTCCAACTGAAAAGGGTTTAATAAAATTTTGCAGGACTTTAAATACTCTATAAAATGTTGAAATTTGCTTAAAATAAATGCTGTTTAGATTTTAAGAAATAGTGAAAACTCACTTATTTTGACAATATTAAAGTTACCACGTTTTTTTTTTTGTAAAAATGTTTGAAATAATTAAAAGTAAAATGCTTATGAAAAATCTCGACAGCTTTCATGAATCCCATTTCTTACTTGTTTTATAGAAACGATTCTAATCCGGATTGTTTGTAAAAGATTACAAAATACTTTTCAAAAAGCTAATTAGCAAATTTTTTTCATTATAAAATACATAAATGAATAAATTGCTTAAAACATTTTAATGTACTTTCGTTAATTTTTTTCACCGTATTTTAAAAATAAAAACAAAAAGCGATTCTCTTTTAAAGATATATAATGAGTTGCTTACGTAAAACGTTAACTTAAACTTGCGATGCTTTCAACATTTTTTACCTTTGAGCATATTAAAAATTTTTTCTGTTTTTATTTTTTTGCTTCGATAACCCTGTTTACAATCTTTTGCAAATTTTGAAAACTACAGTGTCATTCAACTGTTAAAATGTGCATAGTTCTGCTTTGTACAAATACTATTATTATGATAGTAAAAAAGTATTTTTAGATAGCATCCTTCTTTATTTCAAATTACATCGAATTGAAAAACGATTAATATTTTTAGCTAATGTGCAGAAAAGCGTTAAATAAAAAATAATGAAAGGGGTGAGGCCACATTGATGTAATATTAACAAATTTTTAATTAAATCTTTCCCCTTGTACTTATGTTTTTATCTTTAAAAAAACTTTGCCCTTTTTAAAATTGTAGTTTTTTGACTCTAAAATGGAATATCTTTTTTGGAGAAAGGTTGAATATGAAAAACTTTATAATTGTACATTTTACAATATTAACAAAATCTCCGAATCTGAAAGATCTCATCCAATAATTGGTTCAACATTTATTTTACTGTTTATTATTTTTGAGCTTTTATATATCCCTTCTTTGATTGTTATTCGGCAAAAACAATTCTTTTCTCAGCCATGTTATAAAATTATGTTTTATGTTGGAATTATTGATGTCGTTTGTCTTTTTATAAATGGACTTGCAACTGGAATTTTTATGATTAATGGCTATGTTTTCTGTTCTTCACCGGTTTTGTTGCAGTCTTTGGGTTCTACTGGTTTGGGTAGGTTTCCATTTTTAATCAAAGCAAAATTTTTTTTTAAATTTTGAATCCAAATGATCGAAAATGAGTATAATGAACACGGATGTAAGAAATCATAAGATTTCTTAAAAAGTATTTCAATTTCGAAATTATGGATGAAAATAACCCAAAGAAAAGAATGAAAAAAAGTTTTGATACCGGAAAAGAAGAGTTTCGTCATAAAGAAAAAATTTCGATTATGTTATCGAACTTATCTAGAAAGATTCAAAAGTTGTTCTACAATTTTTTACTTTTGCCATTGAATCATTTTTTAGGATTATGGATTGCTGCATGTGATGTTGGAATGATTCTCGGAAT
Source organism: Panagrolaimus sp. PS1159 (assembly GCA_963922195.1). Classification (NCBI taxonomy): domain Eukaryota; kingdom Metazoa; phylum Nematoda; class Chromadorea; order Rhabditida; family Panagrolaimidae; genus Panagrolaimus; species Panagrolaimus sp. PS1159. Next base: position 704,452 of record CAWUHW010000031.1, read on the forward strand.
AAATCGATGCTTTGAAATGTATAATACACATAATGCATCATCTTTATTTGATGACAGAAAAGTTTATCTTTGGTTAATGATTCCAACTTTTCACGGTTTTTGTGCTTGGCTTTTCTCAAAGCCAGTATTCTTTAACTCATTTTTCATGTCCTGGTAATTTAAAATTTTCATAAATCTTTGATATCACAATATTTTTAGGTTTTTTAATCCACATATTGGATATTATCCTGATGACGAACTTGTTGTAAGTTTCATGTTTTCCGTAAAATCTAAATTTGTAAATTTTAGTACACAAATTGGTTACATACAATTAATAATATTGTAGTACTAGTGGTAATGTTTATATTGTACACGGTTTTCTTTTTTCTCTTTCTTCGAAAATCAACTGGTCATCAAAATGGCGACATCCAAAAATATGTAAAACATATATTGTGCAACTTGAAATAACCCATATATTTTAGACATTAATACAAGTTTTTTGCATTTGTACTTTCACTACAATTGCCGCAGGTGTTTATGTTTATGAACAATTTTTTCCTGTTTCAAATATTTTTATTCTTATTGGTTCATATGCTTGGATTTGTGCACATGGATTTCCTTCAATCATTTATGTAACAATGAATAAAACTGTTCGAAAACAATTTCTTCGATTACTTCAAAGAAAAACTCCTGCTATTTATTCATCAAATGTTCAACCATCACAGACAACAAATAATAAAGTTTCAAACAAAGCATAATCATTTTTTTAAAGTAAATTTTATTTCATATTTTGTCAGTTTTAGCAACACAGAAAATGTTTGTAAAAAATGAAAAGAATAATTTGCAAAATGTGTTATAAAATGTTTTTAAATATAATACAACGAAATAAAATATGGCTTCAAAAAGTGTTGCAACAAAGTGATTTTTTTCATTTGAAAAAGTAAATGCTACAAAATTTTAAAAAAATGCTATAAATGAATTGTTTCTTTTTTCTTTGTCTATTTTACGATAACTTCGATTTTTGAAAGATGCCAACCAAAGACAAACAGTTACAACTAGAGAAAAGCGAAAGCTCATTGATGAATAAACAAAACTGCAAAATACAGTTCTAGAAAAAAGTATTGATTTTTCAAAAAATTTCATTTTAAGAGTAGAAAAGAAAATAATTTCTTTATTTTTTGATTCTTTTTTATAGCATTTTTGTGTCAGCTTTCAAGCTAATATCTTTTAAAAAAAGATATTTTTTATTATTATGATTCAGGGGTTAATAATTATCAATAACTGTTTAACGCATAAATAACAGAAACAATAGTGAAATAAATACCGTAAAAATGAAAAAGATTTCAGAAACCGAAGGTTAAGAACAATAAATACTAAAACTAATTTAACACGGAACTTTACATAGCGAGTTTTTAGTTTGCTAAGAAGAAGTGAATACAGTACAACCATTATCAGATTCCCACCAATATAATTCCTTGTAAGGTATATGCAAAGCAATATTATTATCATTTAAATATTTTGTTTTAAATTCGCCTTTTGCAACTTTGCACTTAAATCCTTTTACAAAATTCGGCGTCCGACATTGAAATGGAGTTAAACAAGTTTCTTTTTGACCAGATTTTGCTGGATATTGATATGCTCGATCACCGTTATAACATTTGTTAATATTTTTTGCATAAATATTATTGGATTCAAATGAAGAAAAGTTTTTAAACGTTAAATAGAACTGATCAGTCATTTTATTTATCAACTGGTTGGAAATAGCTGGAACAGATTTAAAGGAATTTAAAATATCCTAAAAAATTTTTTTAGTTAGATACAATTAAGCTGAATCGTCACTTAAGGCGTCAAAAATTTTAACAAAAAAGCGCAAAAAATATTAATCTAATATTACTACCCCATTTAGATGTTTAATATTTGTTAGAACTCTTAAAAAACAAACTTTGTAATCTTCGGCATTAATTAAACCGATATGATAAATTGTGCCATTTGAAGATGGAATAGTTGCCGTTGTAATATTATCATATCCGGGCCAATGAATCCATGCCATTTCTGCATATTTTGTTTGATAAACTGATTTTCCAACATATGGCCCATTGTTTACTTTAAATGAATGCATTGTATCAAAAAGTGAAAAATTTTTAAAACTATTAGCTAAAAACTGATTTTATGTTTAATAAAAAGGTAAACAACAACAATTACCTGCTTTAATTCTTCCATCAATCCGATAATACATAAATGCAACGGCATTTGGATAAATTTTGTTCCAATATGAAAATTCTTTATACAATGTACTTTTTTGTGGAATTAAAACATCATCAATATCTGCGACAATTGCAAAATCTGATGATTCCTAAAAATGCTAATATTTGAAGTTGAAAAATACACAAATGACAAACTCTGTATCTCATTAAACAATCAGTGTAAGCAGATGCTTGATTTCTAAAATTTAATTCTTTCATTGGATGATATCCAATGGATTCAATTAAAGTTTTTTCAAAATCCATGTATGCATATTTACGGATTTTTGCCCATCCTTTACTTTCATATCTCTAAAATAAATAAAATTATGTTAACCATTTTATTTTATGTTTTACCTCTAAAATATCAACAATTTCTTTCATTGCAGAATTAATATATTGTATTTGAAGATCAGCCCCAAAATGATGATAAATTTCTGTTGCAAAAATTATTTGTTGCCATCTTGATTCATATACCATTTGAGGGTAACACATTATTACAGGATATTTTTTAGGTTCAGGTAATTCAAATTTTATTTCTGCTATATTATCCCTGTTTACTGTTGTTAAGCCAAAATAAGTTGGATTTTCGACGGTTGTACAATTAGCAAAATATGACCTCCATGAACAATATATCCCTGATGTATCTCCAGTTCGAATATGAGCAACACTTGTTAAATTTAAAGTTTTATTTTTAGAAAAACATTGGAAGTTTATATTGTAAGTTGGAAATGATGAATGTGCATTCAGCAAAAGAATCATTGTATTATTGGAATATCTAAAATGCTAAAGATGGCTTATTTAATAACTTTAATTAAAATGGCTATGTAAAGTTAACACATTTTAATTACAAAATGATGTTCATTGTTTACAGCTATAACTTTTTTATAAGATTTGTAATTATAGACATCAGTAATGTTATTAAAATTAATTTTGAACATACCCCAATCTTTTAAAGCTACTGTCTTCGAAAAAAATATTTATTTTAAACTTACAACTTTGAAACATTGTAATATAACGCAGAATTAATTATAATATGTTTTGTTATAACGCCAGAAATACTTTGATAATTTTCATTAATTTTTACAATAATAGGAACAAAAAGGTCATAAAAATTATAAAAAATTACAGTAATTGTTAATACTAAACATATTACAAAAAACAGTTTTTGCAAATGCATTTTTTAAAAAGCAGTTTTAATTTCTATTTTAACTATAATGTAAAAATTTTTTTAAAAAAATATAAAACAAAATTAAAAATCCACGAATAAAAAACGTCACAAAATGTAAAAATCCATTTACTTTTTTTAAATGTGTCAATTCACTTTTATTTAACTTCTTTTTTTTGGTGTATCTATTTAAAATATTTGCATTGTATCAAAAGCTTTTTTAAAAATTATTTCACAATAATTTATTTTGGCAGAAACTTTTATATGTCATTGGGACAACAAACTGTCATAAAAAAATCCTCTCTTGCTTTTTTTTCAATGAAATAGCCAATTTGATGGGAATGCATTTATAATTGTTTTTTTATAAAGATTAAGTATTCAAAGAAAAGTTTTTCAATAAGATAATTATTTGAATCCTCTTAGTTCGTAAATTAAAAATTTATATGATTTTGACGACTTTCTTCTTTCGGTATTTGCGAAATGTTGGGAGCCAAAGAAGAAAAAAATACAGAAATTTGTGAATTGTACAAGACGCCATTTCCGCGGAAATAAACGCAAAAAGACTTGTTTTGCATTTCCATGTACAATCCCCAAACTTGCAGAATTTGTACAATGTTAAAGCTTTATTCACAAAAAAATTACTATTTTAAAAGCGGATAGAATATAAAAAATATTGAAAACAATAATTATCCACAGATTTTAAACATTCTTTTTTTGAGGAATTATGGCATTATTTTGTTGAAACATCTTTGTTTTATAAATAAGGAATTCAAAAGTGTAAATTAGCTCTTTATAAATATAGTGGAACGAAATCATGTAATCAGAACAGCATTCAAAACGCTGAATAATTATTATTAAAAGTTAATTTAGAAGTTTTTTTACCTTTTCTTGTTTATAAGGAGAAAATAAATATCCCAATTGGTCAAAATTAAGCCCTGTTGTAAAATGAGCTGCCGGTGACCATGGTAATTGAGTTAAACGACCCTGAAATATATAAGAAAATCCTAGTTTAAAAAAATTCATCGAAATAGAAAAATTCGCCATCCCTTATGATTATTTTCCAATAACGCGGAAAAATTAAAGAGCAAAAAGTTTAGCTAACCTTTTATGAAAGACTTAGGGTTGATCATTTCCCCTTCCCGGGAACTACGCAAGGAAATGAGAATCCTTTTTATGTTTTCAAAAAATTAAAGTACTAACTTGATGATCCCTGGTTTCAATTTTTGTGATATTTAGCTTATCTGCACATTCTCCTATTTCAATATCATCATCGCCCTCAGATATCTCAGGACATATTTCTGGTTTATACATTGCACCAATAAGAAGTTTTAAAGCCTCTCTGAAAAGTTGAGTTTATTTCCAGTTTTTACAAGTTCTGTAAAAAGCTTTTCCCAAAATGAACTGTCGAATTAAAAATTACCTTGTAAAAATAATTCCTGGTCCACCACTGATATATCCTGTTTTAACAAATGGTTTAAAAAAAGTGCCAAAAATATATGTATCATCTGATTTATATGGTAAAAGAAATGCTCTTAAATTTTCCATTATAAAATATGAGTCATCATCAGTCCTTACAAAATAATCAAAATTTTCAATTTCATTCTAAATTTTTCTTTCAACTTATTCCATTTGAATGTAGATTTACCTCTGAAACCCATTGAAATGCAGCTCTCCATTTATTCCATAAATTCCTTCGGGTTTCTGGTATTTTTCTATTGATGAATGGCAAATTTATATTCTATAATACAAAATTTACTATAAAACTTTAAAAAGGAAATTTATACTTCATCATATGATAAAAAATAATGTTTATCACATCTTCGAGCCCATGTTGCATTAACATGAATTGCACGATTTTTGAGTGTATTTTTTGATGAATTTATTAAACATAAAATTTTAATTGGCGATTTCTGCAATTGAAAGTCATCTTTCTTTTGGAATACATTTTTATCAATGGAATATTGCGATTTATTCTGAATTGGAGTCTTCCAAAAGAATACTTTTATTTTATTCCTTTTTTGTAATATTAAAAATGCCACAAATAATAAAAGTACGGTTACAATCGTAAAACGATTTCTTTAAAAAGACGTTTTTTAAAATGTGGTGTTTGATAAAATAAAACTTACCGATAAAAATACTTTACTGAATTCATGCAGCTTACAATTAGATTTATATTATATTTATATTATACACTTCTCATTTTTTTGTACTGATTCACAAATTTCAATTCCAGTTAAATTATCTAATATTAAATGTGCGAAAGCACTTTCGTTCGCAGTCAATTGAATTACTGCAAAAAGAATTGATTTTTTCAAAAAATAAATGGTTAGCTGCTTTACTCGAAATCCGTGTTCTACTTTTCTCTCTTTTATCCATTGATTTTATCCTCTTCAAATGAAACCGCTGATAGCCGAAGAACGAGAAAAAAAAGATGATTTGACGTGGCAGCAGCGGCAGTAGCAGTAGACTCTTAAAAAAACAAAAAAAATTTTTCAATTAAAACTTTTTTAAAAAAACGATTTCAAAAAAATTTTATACCCAATTTTAGGATATTCTGTCATATATGTATGTGTAATTTATCATTCGGTAAATTAAAAAAAGCATTTGTTTAAAACTATCTAATAATAAAATAAATTAATTTGCAAAAAATCAAAATAATTTTTAGTTTTTTTTTACAAAAGTAATGAAAAAACTGAAGAGATTGATTATAATGTGGAAGATTATACTGGGTAGTTCATTACATCACATTTCTTGAATTTCGAACCCTTGCAATATTATATGATTTTGTACTATTTTCTGTAACATTTCTTATCGGTTTTTCCTTTAATCTGAATAGCGTTCTGATAATATTTGCAATAGCTTTTCGATATGGTGTTATAATATACATTAATGATAAAGCATTGGCGAATGAATGCAAAGATATTATTGGCATTGCAATACTCGATAGTACTAAAAACATTAAATGATTTGAAATGTATTTTTTTATGTTGAACATACCATTAATCTCTTTTACATCAGCAACAATGCCAATCAACATAGAAACTATCGGAAATGCGATTAATATTGAAGGAATTGCCATTTGAAAACATAAAGCAGTAAGCAATTGCCGTCGAGCTTTAAGGGTTGTAGAGGATAAAATATTTTTCATTTTAGCTAATTTTCGATGAATTTTTAATGCTACAATACTTGCAACAATGAAAACAATAGCAACCTGTAGCGCTAAACAAGCATAATGTAATTTTCCTTTAAAATCTAAAATCAATGCAAAACAAGACGGAGTTGAAATGAAGAGTTCGTAGGAATTGTTATAATTATTTTTTACGTATGCAATTGATCTATCATAATCAAATGCAGACAACAAAATTGCATATGATGGAAAAGGATAAAATATCATAATTAAAACAATAATAATTACACCTTTTATGGAATGAAAAAATTCAATATTTCCGTTTAATGAAAATAGTTGGTAAAAAAGGCCAGCAACTATAGAACAGCCAACGCAGCTAACTGTTATATTCATTATCCCCTCAAAAATTTCAACGTGTTAAATTTTCCAAGAAAACTCAAGACTATTTTTGACAACTTACATATTGAATATATTCCCCCCAAAAGTAATCAAAATTTCGACAAATAAATCCTGCCCCACACATAATTGGTGCCGGAAGCATCATAAATGGCCCAAATATAAAAGTAATATGAAAATCCATAAAAAATGCACAAAAAATTGTTAGCAAAATATAATATTTATATGTTTTCATTGCAGGTGTTGAATATTTATAAACAATATATGCAGCAAAAATATTAATAGTTATATCAATTATTGTATTATAATGTAGTCGATCACCATATGCAAAAAATTCTTCTTTAGTATATAAATGTTCAGATGACATTTTTACAAAAAAAAATAAAAAATTTTACAGAAAAACACAAAATCTCAGAAATTTTTTCCAAAAAATTAGTAACAACGATTAAATGTTAAAAAAGCTAATAATAACGATTAAAATTGTACTTTGAAAAATGAGGGGTATAATTTTTGAATTTTTTGTTGGAAATTAATTCGTCACAGGTGAAAAACATTTCTCACAACTTAACTTAAAAAGTTTTCAATAAATTTAATTTCTAACAATTAAAAAATAATTGGGTTCTAATATGTTTTGATGTTTGAAACAGGTGCACTTAACTCTTTCAATATAAAAAGTGCTTCACAAAAATGTGTATATAATTTTTACAAAGCATTTTTCGATTCAAAATTTCTGTTGTTATCTAAAAAATTATATCTTTCATTTTTACCAGTTCAATTTTTACAAAGCATTTCTGTTGTTATCTAAAATTTTAACAGTTTAATTTTCAATAAAAGCCCAAAAGAATTTTTTAGACTCAATTTTTAAGCCAAGGATTTGACGTCTGGCAGTCTAAAGTTATACACTACAGTTGATAAATCATCAATGAAAATGAGCTTTTCCCTTTCGAGAAAAGCTTTCCAAAAATTAAAAAAGACTTATTAAAAGCTCATTTGCAAGGAAGCGGTTAGTAAAAGGCGAATCGCTTATTCTTTCAAATACAAATGAACCAGAGATAACTTTAAAAATTGAAATGATCGACTTTTTTGGAAAAAGAAAAATGGACGTAAAAAAAGTTCCGTCCTGGCCACATCAAACTGAGCGGTCACTTTTTTGGTCCGACTCTTGGCAAAAAGAGTTTGATTGCCATGGAAAATGCGGGAATTTAAAAATTGCGTTGGAGAAAAATCTTTGATTTTTTTTTATTTTTTTTGCAAATTTTTTGATAAAAATTTATATTTTTGTATAAAAAAACGGTTTTTTTTTTATTAGAACGAATTATGATTAACAAACATGTTTTATTCAGTTGAATGCGGTATAAATATGATTTAGTTTAACATTTATTGTTTTTTCTGCTTATTTGCAATTTACACAATCAAAGATTTTGTTGTCTTCTGCTGTGGCGCGTCCTACAAAGTGGAAAATTTATTTTCCACCCACTTTTATTTTCCACTCACTTTTTATTTTCCACTCTCTTTCCCACTTTCTTTGTTTTCGTGGTGGGAAATTTTGTTAACTTCCAGGGAAGAAAGTGGAAAATAAAAAGTGAGTGGAAAATAAAAGTGGGTGGAAAATAAATTTTCCACTTTGTAGGACGCGCCACTGAGCATTTCATCAACCAAGTTAATCTTTCTTCTTCATCACGAGTTTTAATTCTTGCATCATATTTGTTGATAACTGGATGTCCACTTTCGATGGCTTCGTCAGAAAATGGAGTCATTGTTTTAAATTCTTGAAGAAATTCAGGACCATGTACAATCCAGTAATGCCCAAGTTGTTTAACATTAACATCTGGATGATATTTTTTCATATAATTAACAAAATGTCTCATATCAGCTTCAATTTTTTCGAGTTTCTTTGGTTGTTTAACTCCTCCCATATTACATTTTAGATCCAAAAATAAATTCAAAGCTGCAACAATGCGTTTAAAATAAGAATCTTCTTTAAGTTGATTTGGTAATTCTTGAACAATGTAATCGACCTTATTTCCCATCTTTAATAATTGCTGTCCTGTATATTGCTGGAAAAATGCTTGCTTTGTTCCACCGAATTTTTGCAAAACTTTTTCAACTGCTTTACCCAAAGGACCAAGTTTATGTTCCAAAATAAACTTTTCAATTTCTTTTTCTTCAGCAGAAATTTGACTTTGTAACTTTTTTAAAGCAGTTTGAAGTTTTTTCTTTTCAGTATCGATTCGCAAGAAAACAAAACTCTTTCTCAAAATGATCACAAAACATGTTTGTTAATCATAATTCGTTCTAATAAAATAAAAAACCGTTTTTTTATACAAAAATATAAATTTTTATCAAAAAATTTGCAAAAAAAATAAAAAAAAATCAAAGATTTTTCTCCACCGCAATTTTTAAATTCCCGCATTTTTCATGGCAACCAAACTCTTTTTGCCAAGAGACGGACCAAAAAAGCGACCGTTTTTCTTCAGCTCAGTTTGATGTGTGGCAGCAGACAACGAAAGAGGGACTCTTTTTTTGTTGAAAAAGGGAAAAGAAACAAAGTGCATTTTTTCGCAAATTTTTTGTCAACATTTTTTCGATCCTGTATTAGAAATTCAGTCATCAAATAATTATCTTGAAAAATGTTGCATGAAATTTCTTTTGTTTTAATTTATATTTATTTGCAAAACAGAATTCCATAAAGGCTTTATTTTTAAGATCTATGGATTTTTTATTTATTTTTGCAATTTCTATAAAATTTGAAACAACTGTACTTCAAATTAAAATAGAAAGATTCTTTAAATTAAACATGTTGCTTCAATTTAATCCATTCTGGTGGAAATAAATCAAAGTAATATTTATCTTTTGTATGATTACCAAAATCTGATATTTGAGAATTATAAAAAACAGGTCCTTCACTTTTCATTAAATATGCCATCCACCAGCCAAATGTTGATCCGGATGCCGTTAAAATTATTGAATCACAAAAATTTATTCCAAAACATAAATCTTCTCCCCGAGATTGGGTTTTAATATTGTAAAACTTATTTGAGTTTTGCTAAAAAAAATATTTATTGAAATAACATTTTTACGGGTAATGTTTTTTACTATAAGATTTAAGCTTTTTACAAAATTTCCATTATCTCCAATAAATAAAAGTGATTGATTCGTTATATTTCTTGAATGAAAATATTTTTGGACATAATCAATGGAAAAATTGACGAAATCAGATTTTGATTCCAACATTTCATCTGTCAAAAAATCACCGCGTCGAATATGCACGCAAATTTTATGCGAATTTTTATCATTTTTGAACAAATAATTTGCATATTTTTTTACTGATTCCTTAATTGAAGTTGAGCATTGAAAAAACTTCTTAATTTCACTTTTAAAATTTTCAAAAAACTTGTACGATTGCAAATAGTTTCCAGTAATTTTTAAAAATTGACTGCGAATTTTCACAAGTCTGAAGTTTATTTGTTGATTTTAAAGAAATTTTTTTTGTACCAACTAACTTTTTTGGATTTTCATATTTGCAGCAATCAACTCTATTTTTATTATATTTGCAGTTATCATTCGCAAAATCAGTTATTACAGCTTTTTGAGATTTTGTATTCATGATTTTAAACATTTTTGAAGCTGCGGGGAAAATTGCCGAAATTTCGGTTAAATTCATAAAAGTTAAATCTGTACTTAAAATTTTACATTTTTTAGAAGATGTAGTAACAAAAAATTAACCTTACCCTTCAACAGGCTTAAATCTATCAGATTCAAAATATGGTATTCGATTTGTATTTTTTCCAATTCCATACAATGAAGCAAACCGCCATAACTATAAAAATATGTGTATATCTTTTTAAACATTTTCATTAAATTTACTTGATTTCCTAATCCACCAGCTTCATAAACGCTGCAACCAAGGTATTTACTACCGTCTGATAAATCGATGCCTAAAATTATCTTTTTTAACAAAAATTAAAAATTATGAAAACAAAGACAAAAACCAAAGTTTGAATTACCTTTATAATTATAAAATTTTATTAAGGTTAACAAAGTAAGTATCAAAAATGGTAAAAACGTTGTATGTAAAATTTTGTTTAACTGCCTTTCCATAATCACAAAAATATTTCCTAAAAATATTTTTGTCAAGTTTTGTTAAAAATTGATAATTTTAATTTAAAATTCTCAAAGCCAAAGCGTTGTACTTTGTCCATTTTGGTAAAAATTCTATCTTTTTGTAAAAATGTATTCTAAAATATTTAAAGGGATTTTTTGTAAGTTGAAAATTGCATTAGGATAGAATTTTTTTTCGTGGTAACTTACATAAAAACTTTTTCAGAATTTTACTCAAAAACATTTTTAACTTCTATTAATCTTCGGTAAAAACAAAAATAAAACCTCTTTTTGATGTTGATGATTTTTAAAAAAAACTAAAAATATTAATCAATATTTTGGAAGCTTTTATATTTCCAAAAAATTTCTCTCAAAAAGGGGTCACCACTTTGAAACCTTAAATTAAAATTTGTGTCAAATTTGACGTAAATTTTTCTGTCATTCAAGAGAGAGGTTGCGCAAGCAAGCTATTGTTCAAGTTCCTATTGTTTAAAAATGAATCGACCAAATGAGAAAAAAATTTCTCCAGCAGCACCAATATTTTAATTTAAAAATTTTTTAATCAATTTATTATAAATTAAAAAAAATTAATTAAAATAATTATGACTTTTATGAAAGCATATTTAATTACCATGTTTTCGGCATTTTGTATAATACTTTTTATGAGGAAATTATTTTTTCATAAAAACTACAATTTAAAGTTTGTTTTTTTTACATTCTAAAAAAAATTATATCCATTTTTAGCAAATTTTCAACAGCAAAAGGTTTAGTGGATATTGAAGAAATTAATAAAAATGTTTTTGAAGTAAATGGATATGATTTGGTTGAAAATGGTTTGATTCCAATATTAAAGAAAAAGAATCCAATGACATGTAATAGGGTAAATTTTTAGATTTTAGGAGGTTTTTAAACAACCATAGAAAAATTAAAGTCGTTAATTGCAATTTTCAGTAAAAAATAGTTTTTGCAAAAAAAATTTTTCCTTGAGTGAATGACTTTTTTATAGATATTTGATGAATGGCAAAAGGTCGCTGATAACGGCCTAACAATTGATCCACCAAAAGAAATCCCAAAACCAACAGAATTTTTATTAAATAATTATACGCGACTAGAATATTATTATTGGAATCAAACACCAAAAAATACAAATGGAACATTAGAATATTGGAATCAAACATATATTGAAAATTTGGTAAAAGCTGCAAAAATAAATCCATCAAAAGTTCCACTTTCATATTTGGATGAATGCCTTTCAGTTTATACAGCAACAAAACATTTTGGAGTTAAAGATAAAATTGGAGCAGTTATTGGATCCCAACAACCATGGGCTGAAGTGTTTCTGCTGGCAAATGGAGTTAAGCATATTACAACAGTAGATTATTATCAGCTTTCAATAAATCATCCAAAAATGGATTTTTTATATGCTCCGGATTTACCTTCGAAAAAAGAAAAGTATGAGATTTTTAAAGGGAGTTTCCTCGTTCGAACAAATGATTTTAACCAATGTTTTCTTTGCACCAAAAAAATTACCTTAGAATGAAAGTGTTTATCATGCAAAAATATTTTTTAGAACAATTTTTTTAAAACTTTTTTTGCTTTAAAATGAAATTTTTTTGCTAAGAAAACATTGGTTAAAATCATTTGTTCACACTAGGAAGCTCCTTTTAATTGTATTTAACCTATAAATTTTTTTTCAAAATATAGCTTTAGCTAAAATTCCTTAAACAAACATTAAAGTTAGTTTTTTTAGGTATTACGGCAAATTTGATTTCATTGTTGCTTTTTCAAGCATTGAACATAGCGGCCTTGGAAGATATGGTGATCCGATTGATCCAATTGGAGATATTCGAGAAATGAATAAAATTCATTGTATGTTAAAACCAAGTGGATTATTATATTTAGGATTTTCTGTTGGCGTTGATAAAATTGCTTATAATGCACATCGAATTTATGGAAGAATGAGATTGGCAATGATGTTTGAAGGTTTATATTTTTTATTTTGTTGCTTTCAACAAAAAATCTTTTTTAGGTTTCCGATTGTTAAAAATATTTAGATTGAAGGATATTGTATCAGAACAGCACATGAAAGAAGTTTTTTATGACGAAGATTATTATAAACAATATTTATTTGTGTTAGAAAAAAAAGAAGATTAACACATGATTATAATAATTCTAATAAATTAATAATATGCGTTTTTTCAAACTTATTTGTCAAGAATTTAAATTTTTCAATAAATCAAAGTCAGTAATTTTTTATGGTATCAACTACCATTAAAATCAGTAAAAGAAATTGAGGGTTTTAGGTTTGTTGATTAGTTGATAGTCATTAACATCGAAAATTTAATACAATGTGTTAATGCCTTTGACAATTTTGAAAACAATTCAAGGCATAATAAGTTTTTTAAATTAATTTTTACAGCGGGCATTTTTTTGCTTCAACAGAAAAAGAAATGCAAAAAAAGCTTGCGTTTATGTCAAGAATATCAATGTCCAAGGCGGTAAGGCTTTTGGGGCAGCAGCCCCAAAAGCCCCTTCCGATGTTGACAAGCTATGGGCTTGTCAACATCGGAAAACAATCCAGCTGAAAAAAAAATGTTCAAGGTGGAACTCCCCTTTTAAGAACCGATATTTGATTTCATCGCCTTTAAAGGTGACGCAATGATAATTTGAACACAATGATAAGTATCTTACATTCGATAATAAATTAAAGCTATGAATTTTTTTAATTTTAACATTAAATGGAGTGTTGAAGATAGCTTTACTTTGGCTAAAACCTTTCATTCCTTATCATTGAAGATTAATGACTGCACTCCTTGAAAAATTCTTTTTCTGTTTTCGACACTCCTTTTCATACGTTGAAGCTTTCATTCGATCGACCTTTAAAAAAGAAGCTTCGATAAAATTTTCCCAAATAAATTTACTTTTATATTTTTTGGCAAAACGCCATAAACCAAATAAAGTAAAAAATAAAAAATTTTTGTTGAAAAATAAAAAAATCACCGTATTCCATTAACTTTTACTTCACTATAGTTGTGTTTGTGGGTTATATTTAATTAAAATGGAAGCTTTTTTACCACAAGAATACAAAGATAAGCTATGTCCAAGTTATCGACAAAGGTTGCAGAAATTGGAAGAAGAATTTTCTGCAACTGAAGATTTGAAAGAGCGACAGCAGCTTTTGGAATCATTTTCTGAGGAATTTATTATGCCACGGCAGTTATGGGACGAATTAATCCGGTTAGTTGTTTTACAATGGATTGGTTGATGGTATTGGAAGTGACGTGATTGAACTATATATTTTATGAGTTGTCATTAAATATCTGAGTATTTTCAATGATTAATATCTTCAACTCTCTTAAATTTTAGTCTAAAACTTATTTTACCATTCTTGCTATCTAATTAATTAGCAGCTTATGGTTCAAGTAGTCAGAGTGCTAATTATTTATTTGAGTGGAATTCGATACAATTTGTTTTAAATCAAAACTCTTAAACCAACAGATGGAGTGCGTCACTTACAATATTGATTCTTATTTAATTTTTAAGTAATTGATATATAACATATTATCCTTGCATTTTTTCAGGTTATATCTTTCTAATACTCAACATGATTTTGATTCAACAGAGAACACTGAAAAACTTCGACAATGTGCTTTATATCAATTTTATTATAAAAAGGAAGGAAAATTTCGCGATCGTACTCGTTTATATTTATTTTTTGACGCCGAACATCGAAAGCTGCTTAAAAGGGAAGCAAATTTGAAGGAATATAGTTCTCTCGGCCTATCGTATTTAAAGATTAAATTATCATATCCCCATCAAGCTTTGGATGATGCTTTTCATTTTTACGAAAGATGTTCAAGTATGTTATTAAATGTAATTGCCATTTTATAAATAAATAATTTTAAGTGAGGGCTCCATCAACTGAATTTATGAAAAAGTATAAAGGATTAAAAAAAGCATATGCCGAAATTTTTGCAGTTGAGAACGAAGTTGAAAAATGGGTGGAAAGTTTGAAAGAAGTTGGAGACGAACAATTTGTGATTCATAATATTGAATATCGGCTTGGTGGAAATTTGCTTGATAAAAAGCTTTGGAAATTGTATATTGAATATTTGAGGGTGACAGATACAAAGGTAAATTCAATTATTACTGTAATAAGAGAGATCATGTGCAAGTACACTAATATTCTATAATAAAACTGCTTTAATATACATCGCTTACAGTATATTATTTCTTTATCATTAACGCATTTTGTTATAGGAAATGTTGCACGTGTATTCAAAATACTGTCATTTCTTTATTGATGACCAAGAAATGTCAGAAAAATACAAACATGAAGTTGCACAATATGGTACAATAAAAGTGTCATGGAAGAATCCCTTCAACTTTGAAATATTTGAACGTCCAATTACTGCCCTCATTAATGATAAAGATGGCTTTGTACCACTTGGAAGAAATCCACAAATTCCGTGCCAACTATTTTTTAACAGCAAAAATTATATTCGACAAGTTTTTTCCCTTTCTGATACCGTAATTCATTACATCTGTCAATCGGCAAATCATTTCATTCTGCAAAAACTTTATCAATCGTGTAAATATTTTTTTATCAAAGAATCTATGCCAATTTGTTATAATTTTGATTATACATATTCGCCAGGAACGCAAAAAATAACATATCGTGAACAATCAGTATATATTCGAAAGGATCAAAATGGAATTTTGGAATTCCGTAATCTCTTCATTGCAAATTCATTAGCATTTGATTATTCCTTAGAAATGAAATATCAAACTTTCCCAACGATTATTCAAAGCTTGGCTCGATGTGAACTAAAACATTTGAAGATTTAAAATCAAAATTTAACGTTTAAAGAATTTTACTTTCTTACTGGACATGGAAATATCGAAACACTGCATTTTAAGAACGTTAAAATTGTTGATGAAAATGGCGATCCTATGCCGTTGGAAGATGTTATGGCCAAAGTGCCAAAGGTTTATGAATTTTGGTAAGTTTTTTTTGGCAACTTTTGTTTATTTGTGGTTAAAAGGAAGGTTACCGTAGCACAGATGTTTGTGCTATCATCTGTTAGATTTATATAGCTGAAGCTATCAGATTTATCTTTACTGATGTTTTTTACTCTGTTACTGATACTGATGTATTTTGTTTAGTCTCGACAATGTTTACTGTTCCCCAGAAACGTCAAAATCACTTCTTCAAATTCCATTCAACACTAAGCTCAGAGAATTCAAACTGCTTAATCTCAATGATAAATTGAAACTTCGTGATTTTTTTAAATTTTTATCGGCAAGTTTTTTATTATTATTATTAGTGATCATTTCTGTAATATTTTCAGAAAACTATTCATCCAAAATCAACCTGTACATTTTCGTGTGATGAAAAAGCAAAACAATATTTTATTGTTGAATTTCAAAAACAACATTCATTATTAATGGAATCTTTCAATGCCAAAAATGGAAAACCCGATATTTCTATTTTTTCTGCTGCTGAATATGCGGCGTTCTTTGGAAATTAGTTTATTGTTAATAAAATATTGGTATTAAATAAAAGTTTAATTTTTTTGTGTTATTTAAAAAGTATAAAGTTTGTTACAACAAAATTGATAGTATTTTCACAGAAAGACATTATTCATTGATTTTGGCTTTTTCTTTTGTTGCAAAAATAATTTTGAGGTTGAAAGTTGTTTTTTACATTGATCGATAGATATTATAACAATATATGTGTTACTGCTCTGATAAAAAAAACGTTTTGTTTCTATAAATATTGAGAAAGGTCGTACACAGGGAGAGGGGGCAAATGCCTTCCTTGAAGCTGAAGAACTTCTTTGTTCTTTTGCTGCTTGCGGCACAAAGATCAAAACTAATCCAAAAGAAAGCCAGAGAAGCAAAGGAATAATGCACTTTTTTTCGCATATAAAAAAATTCGGTTTTTTATCCCAAAATGCACTTTTTTGCAGGCATTTCGCAGATAAAAATTTGATTTTTTATGTTAAAAATGTTTGCCATTTTTGGCAAAAAAATCTTTTGTGAATTTGGAAGAATAAAATAGTTTGAATTATTATGATAAAAAAGCATAAAGCATTCCTTAACAAATGATTTGGCTAAATTGTTAAGCATAACAAATCTAGAAATTACTGAATAAAATAATTTTGGTATTTTGCGTTATCAAACGGCGTTCCATGGTGTAATGACCAGCTTCAGTCAATTTTTATCGATTTGAAAGACAGCATGGCATGCACTCAAAAAAAGGCAAAAGGAAAGACTAACAATGTTGCCATTCATTTTTGTTGCATTATTGGTTGGACGAAAGGTTAAAATGAAAGTTATAATTATTGATGATTCAATAGGCGAAAATTTTAGTAGATTATTTTGCTTAAATAAATTGGCCTTTAAATTTTTAAATTTTACACTCTTTATTAACAACTTTCTTTTTAGACTGGCGAAAATAAACGACAGAATTTATTTTTGTTGATAAAATGAATTCTGCAAAAATTCCAGCAAATCCTCCGCCAAATGATTTTCCCTCAGATGTTCTCCGATGGATGAAAAAAAATAGTTCAAATCCACGAATGTCACTAAAATTAATGAAAATGAGCAAATATTTTCAAATTACAGATTTCAAAGCTTATGTTTCGGTAAAAGGTGTTTACACCCGTTTTAATGATACCCTTTGATATGAAACAACAAAGCATATAAATAAAAGAGTGGTAAGTGTGAAGGATTTACCAAGTCGGTTATGGATAACAGACTACATAAAATTCTCTAAAGATTTTTCGCTTTCTGAGTTGATATCGAAAATTGAATTTTGTGAAGCAAAACAGTTTTATTTTATGAGTCAGAATATTTTGTTCAATGAATTTAAAATTTTGAATTCTGGAAAGTGTGTTACTGATTTAAAAATGAATAACACAACTTTGAAATATAATGATGGAAAAGATGTTTCCTTTGAAGATTTTATTCAATTGTTACCAGCAATAAACAGCCTAAATTTGTATGTTTCAGTATTTAATTGGTAAAATAATTTTGATTTTTAAGAATTTATATTGTGCCATCAATCAAATCATTAAAAGCTGCCAACGAATTAACTCCAAAAACTTTAGAAAGATTTGAAATTTACGATTTTCAAATGAATTTTAATTCGAGTATCTTTTTTAAATATATGGATGTAAGATGACAGTTTTTTTTATTAATTTAATGGTAAAATTTTTTTTAGAATCATCAACACATTGAATTCAAAACTGTACATTATAAGACATATAATACTGAAGAGTTGCAACAATATAAGACGCGGATATGAAAAAGTTTTCCCAACAGTTGTAAAAATCTCACTTTTCCCAACTGTTGGGAAAATCTTACTTTTTTTGTATGGAAAAAATGAGATTTTTTTTAACAAAACGCGTTTTTTTTGGCAAAATGGCTTTTTTGTCTTTTTCGAACGTTTTTTGAATGGGGTAAAAAAACATTTTTCATATCCGCGTCTTATATGTTGACAAATTGATTAACAAAGGTGTTTCAAATAATCCAACACCAACGATTTATTTTTCTGGACAAAAGAGAAATTTATCTTTAATTCGAAAAAAAAATGACAAATTTAATATGCCATGAATTACCGGCTTATACCCGAAGGATAATTAACCAATTTTTTCATGTTAATTTTTCAAAATTTTATTTTATTATCAAACAATTTGTAGAAGAATCAACCGTAATAAAAAAAACTTATTGCCATTTATACCGTTAAACTTCGTAACAAATTGTTCATAATTTCTTTACAAAATTAAAAAAACGACATTTTTTTTGCTGTTAGTACTTAATCCGCCTTGTTTTATGAAGTCTCATTGACAATGGATTTAATGGCCAACAAGTTAAAAAAACGCAAAATTTTTTTTCATTTATGTAATGTTGATTCAGACATGTTACATTTTTTTTCAACAAATTCATTTTCAATGACATCAAAAAAAGAGTATTATAATAACATTTTTTAATAAAAAATGTCTAATGAAAATTTTGAAATTTTTCAATTAGAAAAACCATTGCTGCCAATCGATAAATATGATACATTGCCGCAGCGGATATATCTTCTTAGTTTTGATATTACCAACTTGTAATTTTTTTGCCATTTGTTCTTAAGATAATTAAAATGTTAAAATTTTAGGCCGCATTCGTTTCAATTTATTCTTTTAAGTGGTGCAGTATTTGGATTTTATTTAGGTGTCGGATATGTTCAAGAATTTTTATTTCAATTTGATGGAATGAAACCATTTGGGTGGTATTTAACTTTTATACAATTTGCAATTTATAGTTTTATTTCTTTTATTCGACGAAGTTGTTTTTCAAAAGAGAGAGAAAGGATTCGAAGGTAAGGTTTTAAAGGACGACGCGTTACCATCTCTCATATAAAGTGAACATGAAAAAATTATACAAAAAAGAGACGTTCCGTTTTTCATTCATTTTTGACAAAAAACGAAAATTTAAAAAAAACTTTATTTTTTGTCTGATTTTCAAGTTTAGTTAAAAAAAATTTTTAAAGTGAGCCTTTGAACATCCAAAAATTTTATTTTTGGTGGATACTGTGATTAAAAATATTCAATATTTTAGAATCCCTCTAAAAATTTATTTTCAATTAGCATTTTATACGGTTGTAACAATGGGGCTTTCAAATGCTTCAACGGGATATTTAAATTATCCAACACAAATAATATTTAAATGCTGCAAATTAATTCCCGTTTTAATTGGAGGAATTTTAATTCAAGGAAAAAAATATGGATTTTTGGATATTTTTGCTGCAATTTTAATGACGCTTGGATTAATTTTATTTTCACTTGGTGATAGTCAAGTTTCACCAAATCTTAATCCAAAAGGATATATTATGATTTCTGTGGCGCTTATCGCAGATGCAATAATTGGTAATGTACAAGAAAAATCAATGAAACATTATGGGGCACAAAATAATGAAGTTGTAAGTTTTAAGCTAAGTGTCTCAAAACGAAATGCAATTTTCGTTGTGTGACACCCTTTTTATAATGTTTGGAAATTAATAATTTTAGGTACTTTTTTCCTATTCAATTGGTTGCATTTATATTTTTGCCATTCTCTTTATTACTGGGGAATTGTCCGATGGATTTGAATTTTATTTAAAAGATCCATGGCAAATTTATGGATATTCAATAATATTTTCATTGCTTGGATATGCAGGAATAAATGTTGTTTTAACACTTATTCGAATTTCTGGCGCTTTAACAACTGTTACAGTTACAACAGCTCGAAAAGCTGTAACAATTATTATTTCATTTTTGCTATTTTCAAAACCGTTCACATTCATATATGTTTGGTCTGGTTTATTGGTGTTAGCTGCAATTTATATGAATCTTTATAACAAAAATAAAACACAAATGAATGCTGTAATTGCTTCAAGACTTCATAGACTTTAATTGTTTGCCAAAAGTTTTAATGCAGGTTTTTAATTGAAAAATATTATATTGAAAAATAAATTATTTGTGTAAAAATAAAAAAATTTATTCTTCAATATTTGAGCGTTTGAAACATCATTAATAAAAATGTTACAGCTTTATAAAAATAATTAACATTTATGTGATAACAAAAAGTCTATCTTGATGTATTTGAGAATGATTATGGCCAGTCAAATTTTTGCAAAAATAAAATTCTTTATATTGTTTTCTTGCAATTGAACTAAAAAATTATTAGTTGTCAAAGAACCAGAAAAAATGGCAAAAATATACCTTAAAATGATAAATGAAATACTGCCAGATAAAGCAAAAATATCATTTAAAATTGGAAATGCCGTTAAAAATGCCGATGTTAAAGCAATATTTGATGGAAAGAAAAATTGTTGTGCAGAAAAGCATGTTCGAAGAATTTGTGCAATAAAAGTTGAAAGGGAAACAACTAAAAAAACATATTGTGGAAAAAATTTAAATGCGGTGCCATGGCAGTAGACAGCCGCCTTTGATCTTTTGTAGTCTTTGATAACAGATCAAAGATAAATGCCACCCGGTGAAAAAAATACTCACACAACAAATGTTTTTCATTAATGTGTAAAGTTGCAGATTTCATAAAATAAAATTTAATAAAAGATAAAACATTAAAAATTGCTGCAAAACATGTCGTTGTAAAATATATAATCAAAGAAGTAAGAAAATATAAATCTCTAATATGTGGATCATCAAATTTAAGATTTATAGGTGCATTTGGTAAAAATACAAATGTTGCAGATTCATGGATTCTCCAAAGTATATTAAAAAATGGTAGCAATAATAATATTATTGTATACCATTGATTCTTCCATATTTCTTTATATTTTAATGGAAACCAAAGCAGTGTAAAACGATTAAAAGCCATTAAAGCATGTCCAATAAAAATTAGAGTTCCAATATAAGAAAATATATCTTGCATTGTGGTACCAAAATAATTATTTGTTTCATAAAAATTTTGTAACGAGGGAATCAATGAAACCTTTTGCAAAATACAAGTCTAAAATTTAGTGTAAAGAATAATTTTCCAAGTATTAGAAAAAGAGGCAGAGTTTTTCAAAACCGAAATTTTGATATTTAAAAAACCGATGGAAAGAGAATTTCGTATTTTGGTTACATACGTATGAATTTCGATTTCGCAAAACTCTAATCGGAGACAATTCTTGAAAATCACACCAAATTTTAAATTTTTTAAAATCTGTAAAAATTAAGCTTACACAAATAAAATTTAATAAATCAGCAAAAATTACAATTCTAAAAATTGTATAAAATGGCCCTTTGAAAACTGATTTTCGATAAGAAATTAATAAAATTAATAATGATAAAACAAATGTATAAAATATGCATTCCACAGTTAATAAAACAATAAAATATGTGTCAACTTCCATATTTCTTCTAAAAATTTTAGTTTTTAAAAAATCTGAAAAAATGTTGAAAAAACGCAAAATAATTTTTATTCGGTTTTTGAAATTTTTAGTTTTTGAAAAAATGATGAAACGTTGGCTATTTTTGCAAACTACAGATTTTTTAGCCAAATATTTTTAGAAATTTTATGTTTTTACAACAATGAAAAATTTTTTTCGCAAATTGAGCATTTGAAAATGTAGCATATAAACATGTTTAAAAGTTCATAGATTGTAATTCATAAAATTTTCGAAACGCATTAAATAAAAAGCTAAAATAGTTATGTGAAAAATGGTTTAACTGTAATAGTTTTACACGACACAAAAGGCTTTAAACTATCAGGTCGTTCAGAAAGTTTTGTCATTTTTTGAATTTTTTTTGCACTTGGCAAAATGTTCTAGCCAAGGAAAAAAGTGACAAAACTTTCTGAACGACCTAATAGCAAAATGAAATACATTCAAAAAAATTGTCTATTCTTTAAAATGTCAAACAAAAGATCAATGCCTATTCAATTACGCTATAATAAAACTACCACTCAAAAAAAAGCATAATTGAATGCCTTTTTAGGTTTTTGAACATTTCTAGTACATTTTAAAAGCGTCTTATTCTTATTAAATTAGTAACAGTATAAATGCATTATCATAAAAAAGAGCAAAAGATGACAAAAAAATTGACTTTCTTACCATTTTTTTGAATATTCCAGATAAAAAAGCAGTTAATTTTTTTTTTCAATTTCTGAGAATTAATTTATAAAACAATTTCTTTTACTCAAAATAAATGTTCTTTTTTACTTAATTCAATGAAAATTGTATTTAATAAACATCAAGAAAATATTTCGTCAAACAAAGTACAAACTACGGAATGGAAAAATGTATTTCTACTGTAGCTTAAGTTGGGAAGAAGAAAAATACAATAAAGGAAAATACGGGAGTGTTAAATACGCATTTCAGGGATACGGCACCCATTTTTTGTATTGTCTGAAGTCATTGACATACTTGAAATTACAATTCTTTTTGTAAAAATT
Source organism: Panagrolaimus sp. PS1159 (assembly GCA_963922195.1). Classification (NCBI taxonomy): domain Eukaryota; kingdom Metazoa; phylum Nematoda; class Chromadorea; order Rhabditida; family Panagrolaimidae; genus Panagrolaimus; species Panagrolaimus sp. PS1159. Next base: position 727,394 of record CAWUHW010000031.1, read on the forward strand.
TTTTTGTTTTCCATTAAATTTTTAATAGCAACCGACAAAGTTTATAAACGAAATTCCTTGAAATGCGGTTTTTTTCAATCGGTTGTCCATTTTAGAAAGACGAAGCGGAAGTTGTAAGTGCAAAAATAGAAAAATTTTGTAATTGTTTATACAAAAAAAACAAACAGCAATTTACTTGAAATTTATTTTAATCAATAATTTAAGCATTATAATATTTACAAAACTTTTTACAAAATATTCATAAATAATTTATTTAACAAAGTCCTTCACAACCTGTAGCGCCAACATAATTCATTGTCAAAATTCCATTGACAGATGGATCGTTGCTATTTTCCCAATCAACTGGAACACTTCCACATCCTTTACATCCATGATCAATTAATGCATTTATAAGGTCAAAAATTTGTCCACCCTTAACTGGAGTTGTATTGTCTTGCAAAAAAAGACAAAATCCATGAGCAACATTTTCCTAAAAAAATATAGTGAATTTTAGATAACAGAAATTTTGATTTAAAAAATAATAATACCCCAGCACGATAGCATGCAATATTTTCTCCTGATTTATATTCTCGATTATTGTCAATGAGACCATCCATGTAGCTTTTAATTTTTTTAAGATCCGAACCATCATTACAATAGGAAGATCCTCGGCAATTAATGCCAAGGCTAGCGGCTGCAGCAACGACAGAGCAAAAGATAAAAACTTTAAACATTTCGAAGAGTCTTCAACAATTTTATATAAAAAGTGAATATTGTATAAACATTTGGAACGGCCTTTTATATGCAAAAAAAAGTTACGTAAATCGACAGATGGAGAAAAATATATTTTTGTTTTGACTACAAAAAATAAGTTATATGCACTAATATTTGTAATAGAAAAAGGACATTACTAAAAAAGACTCGGAAGTAAACATACAATAATGTTAAAACATTAAAAAACATTAAAAACAGGCACTACATTAAATTATGCAAAGCTGATAGTATTTTTTAAAAACCAGGATGTTATTAAAAAATTTACATTTTTTTGAAAAACAACTTTTGATGGTATAAAAACACTATCAAAAATTGCATATTATCATCATTCAAATCATTTAAGTTTGTGTTATAATAAAAAAAGAATCATGAAATTTACTACTGTTTTAATTCTTTTTGCTACAATTTCTTCTGCCAATGCAAATATGTAAGATATATATTTGACACATATGTCTTTGTGTTAAAAGTCAACAATTTTAGTGCTGCTGCAATTGGACCTGCTGTTGATTTACTTGTTGAAGCAATTGCAAATGGTGCAAAAGAACATGCAGGGGAAACATATGTTCGAGTTATGAATTCCATGGGGGCTGATGTTGAAGTCACTGCAAATTGTGCTTCAGCTGATGATAAAATTGATGAAACAAAACTTAAAGATGGAGAATCAATGGCATGGTCATTTGATCCAAATGTTTTTATCATATCAGAAAAAAGAAGCATTTTACTGTTTATACTTCATCATCAGAAGGTAGTCCAAATTGGTATCTTCGAGGACAAGGAATTTATCTTGGTGAAAATGATGGTAGTCAACTTTCTAAACAAGAAGATTGGGAATAAATTATTACTATAAATTAATTTATTATTACTTTTTGTAATTACGTAAAAATTTGTAAATTTAAATTATAAATCTATTATAATACGATTTTAGCAGCTTTGTATAAACAAATTTATAAACGAATTAAATTAACCTATCATTCCAATAGCTTGGAATGATAGGTTAATTTAATTCGTCGCATTTGACAAAGTTTTTTATTTTACAAACGTGTGATTTTTTATAGATTTTAAGAAGTAAGGTTTGCTATATAATAACATTTCACATGAAAATAGAGCGTTTATCTGGTGTTCTCTTCTTTAAAAAAATAAGCAGTTTTTGATAACAATTTACGAAATTTTATAGATTCAAATATGAATTCTGCATTCAAGTTAATCCTTTTCTTTTGCATTCTTTTCTTTGCATTTTCACAAACAACATTAAAAAGTTGTCAATGGGAGGCTTGTCCAAACGGATATATGTGCGAACATGGAGAATGTGTTGTAAGTTTCTAAACAGCTGCCTTTTATTGAAAAGATACCTCATAGAAATTAGATTTAATCTGAGTTTTGGGACAATTAAATACTCTGTAAAATTTTAATAATCCATAAAAGTGAATGTTTAGCCTGGTCCTACTGGACGTTTTGAAGCAAAAAAATATCTCGAATGTAAAACATCAAAAGACTGCGGAGACTATGTTCAATACAAATGCGTCAATGGTAGATGTGTTGTATGTTAATTACATTTAAAGTTGTATTATTTTTACTAATTTTTCCTATTTTTGCCATGGTAAAATTGGCGCAAAATGGCCGAAAATATTTTCAAAATAAATGTGTGATTTTTGGGAACCTTTTAAAAAATCATACATTTGTAAAATAAAAAACTTTGTCAAATGCGATTTTTATAAGAATATAAGAATCTACAAAAAAAAGTGTTTTATGGTAAAAAAATACACCAAACAAAAAACACAACTGAAAACGATAAGTAAAAAACTGAAAACGTAATCTCAACAAATAAAAAAAATCTTACGGTATTTCAAACAGAAAATATTTGAATTAACGTAAGAGACTTGAATGAATAAAATCTGGATAAAGCAATTTAAAATGATCCATTTCTTTACAAAATCTTAATTCCATTGATTTTTCAATCATTTTTGCGCCTTTTTTCATATTTCCTTTAATTTCATAACAAATTGCAAGATTCACATAAATATCTCCCATTCTCATAATATATTGAAGTGGATTATCCATCAATGTTAAAACTTCTTCCAAACATTGAATAGATTTCGAAAGATTTTCGAGATGAGAGTACGCAAAAGATAAATCAATAAGAGTATCAGCTAATACATATTTAAATTCATTTCTATTGATATAACTTTCACGAATCTTAAAAAATACTTTTTTGAAACGGCAGAAAAAAGAAATAAAATTACCTTTTTTAAAAGTGGTTCACCTTTTGCAATAATTTCTTTTGGAGAAGCAACTTTTTCATATTCTCTAAATTCTTTCCACATTTCATCTCTTTTTAAACAATTTGGATCTTTTGAATCAATTTCACAAAGTTTGCATTGACAAGTAAATTTCCAACCACTGAGTTTCTTTTGACGATCCAAAAATCCATGTAATGGATCCAAATATGAGATACAAATTTCTTCACCCTTTTTAATATCATCACTTGCATAAACAATCATAACATCACCATAATCATATCGAAAAGCATTGGCTAAAAAATTTAAGCGTTAAGAAATTGGGCTAAAATTGTTCAAAAAGAAAAAACTTAATAGTTTTAGTGTCTTTTAGTGGAAACTTGGATTAAAAAATTTCAAAAAAATTAATATTTTTACGGGGATGAAGGCTTCAGGAGGATCCAAGAAAATTGAAAACTGCTCGGGGGCGAGGAAAAATCGGGGACTCTAGGGGAAGGAAGGCAACCCTGATACATACATAAGACAACAACAAAGAAACAAACAAACCTAAGCATGCATGATTGAAATATGATGTAAGAATGAATAAATGTGAATCAAGTTTTCCATTTTTATCTGCTTTTTCAGCAGTGCCATAACGATTCGTTTCACAAATTCTTTGAATTAATGAAGCATCAATAATACCTAAAATATGAACCATAGAAAAAACATACATATTTTTAAAAATTATACCGAAAGGAATTTCTTCATCTCTTTCATTTTCTTCACCAGAACACAACCCATAAATTTCTTTTGATCTTTGTGGATTATTTTTTAAATTTTTCATTGTATTCAAATCATTATGCATTGTTGATGCACCCATTGCGTCACAAGCCATATTAAATAATTTTGAGTCATAACCGTCGACATAACCACATGAAAATGCTTTTGAAACAGCAATCAAAGTACATTTTTTAATATCTTTGGTAGCAATAATTCCACGGCCTAAAAATATCAACTTTATGCAAAAAACAATTATTTAATAATACCTTTTCCCGGGATATCTGCAATTTCAATTGGCCCAGTATAATCAGCAACATCAAGTTGAGCTTTTTCTTTTTTTCCTTCCAAAAACATTGCTTTAAAATGAAATTTGCCATACTTTTGTTCAGATAATCGAGAAGTTGCACGTTTAAGTTGTTCAGAAGCTAGGGCATTTTGAGGAAATTCTTTTAAAACAGATAAAAAAAGTTCTGCCGCTTTTTGCCATTCTCGCATACCATAAGCAGCTTGACCCATTCTAAAAAGCTTCATTAAATAAGAGCAACATTAAATTAAATTCCAAACCGATATAAAGCTTTTTCTCGATCACCACCTTTTTCTAATCCAATTTTTGCAGCTTCATATGCAAAATAAAATGCACCAGTTCTTAAACATGTTAAAGCTTTATTCAAATATAAAACAGAAAGTTCAGGATTGCAACGAATTGCTCGATCATAAAAAAATAATGCTTTTTCAAAATTTCCATTTTTAAAGCATTCATTTGCTTTTTGTCGCCAAACTTCTGCATCTTTTGACTTTTCAATATACCTAAAAATATGTTAAAAAAGTAGATTAAACAGAATTTTACCATTTCTTTGCACCAATTTTATCCAAAAATTTTTCGTCAGCAGAGTCAACAAAAATAATATCAGATGGAGAATCAACTTTGATTGAAGGAATTTTGCCTTGTGAAGTATATAAAAGACATGGTTCTTTAATAATCATTATTGTTTCAGAAGTCATCCATTCAACATTAGCAAATTCATAAAGATAATTAAATGCATTAACTTCTTCGACATCACCTAAAATGCACAAGGTTATTTTAAGGAATTGAAGCAAATAAGTTTATACCATTCAAATCTTGAATTAACATGCTAATGCCACAACAGAAAAATGTACATTTTTCTACAGGAGTTTCCATAATATTAATAATAGGTAATGGTTTACAAATACATTGACATACTAAATATCGTCCAGTATGAATCATTGGAACTTTCATTTCATTTAACATAATTGGTTTTAATTCATTAAATTGAGTTTTACAGCAATGACTTTCATCTAAAAAGATATATGATTAACTTAAAAAGTTATATATAAAAATACTTACTTGATGAATATGAAACTCCAGCAGTAGCTCGCTGTCCTTTTGAATCAATTTGTACTGACCACATTTCCCAAGTTAATTTTTCTTCAAGAGCATCACGATTTTGTCGAGGTTTTGGTGGTCCATGATTCAATCGTTCAGATTCTTTCCATTGAGCCCATTGTACATCTTTGTGAGCAATTTTTGAATGCATCTTTTGAAGATACATGCTTATCTCTGAAACAAGTAATGTAGTTTATTAAAAGAATTTTGTTAGTAAATATTTAATAAATCAATGCCACGCAAAATAGATATTGGAAAAAAAAACAAGAAAAGAAAATTTGTAAAAAATTCAAAAAAAACAAAATGGAACAAAAGCACTGCAGAAAATTCGCGATCGCTTTGAATAAATTTTGCGCAAAAGAAAAGCCGAAAAGGTTATAAAATGTGGCAATGCGCACTAAAAGAGAAACAAAAAAGTGACCTTTTTGGAATGAAGAAAAGTGCGACGCTTTGTCATAACAATTTATAATTTTAGTTTGAAAATATTAAAATTAAATATTTGAATAACAAAAAAATTTATTCAAATCACATTAAAATGAATCATTTATTTACATTTCAAAGAAAAGCAAACTAAATTCTTTAAAAAAGTTATAAGCCTGGAATTTAAAAAAAATGGGGGAGGATTAAAAAAGCAAACAAATATCAGCGAAAAAACATTGACTTTTGTATTTACTTTAAACTGTTTTTTTAAACCCATGTTTTAAAGACAGTATAAAAAGCTTACAAAAAAGAATCATTTTCCAACATCAGTTTTTATTGACTGTCTTTTATTTCTTGTTTTTAAAAAAAGCCCAACTTTTAAACTAAAAAATGCGTTTCTTTGCACCACTTCTTTTACTTTTTGTTATTGTTGCAACTTTTATTGGTCAATCAGAAGTTCAAGCATGCAGGGCCGAAACTGCCTTGGTGAACCAGGGTGACAGTTCACCCCCCTCAAATTTCAAATTTATAGGGAAAAAATAAATTCATACTAGGTAAAATGAGATTTTTTAGATTTTATATAAGGAAGTTCACCCCCCTCACATTCGACCTATTTTCGGCCCTGCAAGCATGTGTTGGACATGATGGAGGTAAAGAATATATTTTTTTTTAAATAGACTTGGATAAATATTTTAGTTTGTACTGGACATAATGGCACTCAATAAAATTGCTGTGATGGATTTTTTTGCCACAAATATTTTGATCCAACAATTTTTGGTGGAAGATGTCATCCCGTTCTTCATTCTTCCACCTCAAAAATACCAGCTGGGAAATGATAATAATTTTTTTTGTTTCATTTTGATCTCAATAACAAAATTGACCATTGTTGCTCATTTGGTATATTTTTTGTAGAAACAAAATACTTTGTACAAATTTTAAAAGATTTATTTATTTTATTTTTTCACATTTAAATTTTCTATATTTTTTTTGTATTTTTTCTAAGCGTTTTTTATAGTCTTTTTTAACTCGAATTTCAACTTCTTGTAATTTTTGATTAATTTCGTCATTACTTTTAAGAAATTCGCTTTTGTATTTCCAAAATTTGAATGGACGTTTTCCGACAAAATTACAATATTTAAATGGGTTTTTTGAAATAAACGGATTTTTCCATTCTGCAAATCCCGGTTGATTCATGGTTGAATTTTTCCATCCATGAAACATAAAATCTGATAAAGTCCAATTTGAATTTGTTAGCCAACCGTCACGGGACCATCGATGTTTGGAGGATTTGGATAAAATTTTAACTTTATCAAATTCTAATCTGTCATTTAACAATGATCTTGAACATGCAACATAATCAAATACTCCTTCCCATTTCCTTAAAAACGAATTTAGTATTAAAAATTGGTAAAAATGTTTTAAAAATTTACTCAGAATTCTCCCAAATTTTTCTGCAAATACAAGATTTGGAATTATTTTGTGCAAATTTATCCACAAAAATTTGCTAAAAAAGAAACATTAAATCTTTTTGATTAAAGTTAAATTTCACATGTATTGCAGCATTATCCGTCCCGTGAAAACTTTTTGGCAATTCGGTTTCATAATCTGCCCAACTTTGTATGAATTCCCTGGCATATGGTGTATTTCTAAAATCATTCTTGTGTAAAATTATTTGTACAAACTAAAAACATACTTTAATAAATAACTTCCTGCAACAATTTCTGAATCATAAATTCTTTCATAAAACAGAAGATCAAATCCTCGATTGATATATTCTTCCAAAAAATGATATGGATTAATTATTCCCATATCTGCATCAATAAATAATAAATAATCAATATCAGGATTTTGTGTTAAAAAGTTTACAGTAACACAATGTCGTTTAAACATAAACTAAAATTTTTGTTACCAATTTTTTTATAGTTCGATTCTTACATCTTTTTGAGGACAATTTTTTGCTAAAGAAGCATCCTTTTCAAGAATAATTTGAATAAATTTGTATCCATAAATTTTTGAATAACATAAAAGACTGCTTTGAGCTAATTCATATAAATTTAAATCTTCTTCTTTTTCAACAACAACAAAAATTACAATTTCATAACCTAAACTTTTGTTTTTTTAGTTAATATTTTTGTAAAAAAAAAATTTACTTTTTATTTGTAACTTTGAAATTTTAAGAATATGTAAATAATAAACAATTACTGCCAGCGAAAAAACTTTTTTATAAGCGTCAAAGCTATTTTGAAAATACATAAATTAGCAAATTTGAAATATCGAAAGCTTTCATAAATCTCAAAAATATTCCATTTTTTTAAAACAATTGGAAAGTCAGAATTAATTGGCGAAATATTTTTTGAAAAACCTGATTTTTTTGGATTCTAACAATGTCTTTTGTTTGCTGTTAAATGATACAATTTTAATGAAGTAACTTTTTTGTTTGTTAAACCGTTTTTTTGATTTAAACGGGTGAAGAATTTAAAAAAAAAGAATGTCGACTTCACTAAAAGCTATGTTTGATTTTTTAAAAATTAAAATTCGTTTTTATAGTTTTTTTAAAACAATGATTTTTTTCAGTACATTCAATAGAGAAAAACTAGTATTAAATATAAATAAAAACGTTTTAATGCTTGATACTTTATATTTTTGTGATCAAGTAAACTTAAATACAAACCTTACAATATTTTCGTGAGAAGTTTTACCACATTTTTTGGCTTTTTGAGAATGAATGACAAAATTTTTTTTTTTAAAAAGTGGTTGAATTACAAAAAAAGTGAGACTGTTGCTATAGTTTTGATCAGTTGGTAGTATCGATTATCAGCTAGTTTTTGATTAAAAAAAAGATAATGCTTATGTTTTAACATTGTTTTAAGCCCTGTGAAATATAAAAGGATTTTTACACATAAACTTAAAAAACTTTATCGCGTTGGATGTTTTTTTCTTGCATTAACTTTTTCCATTCATTATTTAAATATTTTTTAGGTTGACTAACTTTTTTGGTGAAGAAAGATATGTTTGATAGTGACAATGAAGATGCAGATGCATTTACTGCTACAACCCCATTAGAATCTCACAACATTCGTCCATCATATGCTAATATTTATCATCCACCTCCAACAAATCAACGAAATTCTGGAAATTCATATCAAAGCTATAAACCACCAATAAGCTCACCATGGAATTCAAAAGAACCTGTAGTTCTTCCTGCTCCGGATGAAGACCCGTTTGCTGCTTATCCAAATTCAATTATATTGAATGGTTTTGTAATTACCAACGAAATTTCAAGAGCTCGACATCGAGATTATAGTTTTATGGTGTTTTGTCAAGAGGATGGAATGATTTTTGGAATTCCCCGTGCACTTACAACTCCACCACGTGCTGGAAAACTTACTGAAATACAACGATGGCGGCGAAAAAGAGAATTAGAATTTGGTATACAACTTGAATTTGTTGCTGGAAGAAATTATGATGTAAAAGAATTTGCAAAAGGTTCATCAAATTCGCTGCTTGTTGAAAATATTGATGGAAAGAATTGTGTATGTTTTAGTAGCAATGCTTTTTGGAGTATTTGTAACAAAGGAAATTATTTTAGTTTGAAGTTCAATGTGTGCTACAACCTGACTTAAAGAAATTTTATTGTTTTGAATTTGGTGAATCAGAACAGCCTCGACCACTTCATTATTACCTTGAAAATCTTGCATATGATTGCCAAATCACATTTGATGAAGATGAAGCAATTCAAAAAAGACTATATTTTACAATTTACAAAATTAATAAAGCTTCTGCCGATCAATCCATCATTTCATCTACTGTAGGTTTTTGTTTCTATTATTAAAGTATTACATATTAAAAAAACTTTTTAGCCATGGATTAAAGATCGTGCTACTACTGTATTAAGTGATAATGATATTGAAGAGCTGAAAAGTTTGAGCAATTATAAAGCAAATATAACTGGCCTTCGATATGCTGATGATCGAGTCCTACATTTACGTGAAGAAAATAAAGTTGAAATTGTTTTTTGTGCAAATTTTAATGATTTACCTCCAATTGGTTCAATCTTTCAATTTGATTATTTTTTTCATCCACTTAAAAAGTTGGCTGTTGTTGCAGAAGTTCTTCAAATTGATGACGAATTAGAAAAGAGAGTAATTGAAAATGGAAAAGAAGGTATTGATCGGGATTATATGGTTTGTTTATCCTTTATGTGATTACTGTAATACTGTTAGTTTTTTATAGTTTGAAAAATGTTTGAATATTTCTGAAGAAAAGAATGGATTTTATCATGATAAAACATTGGGAATGATCTGTGATTCAATGGGTTGTCTTCGATATGCAGCATATAGTAAAAGAAAACCAAAAGAAATTTATGTTCGACTTCAAGCTTGCCTTCGACAACCAGCTTTATTTAATATTGTTGAAATTTGTGAAGATTCATATGATGCAATTCAAGCATGTGAACCACCATTTGTTCAAGCAGATGGAGTAATTGTTAATGCAAAAAATGGTAGAATTTTTTCATCAAAATATCCATCTCTTGATCTTCGAGTTGATGATGCAAAAAAATTTAAAATTGGTGAATTTATTTCTGGCACATTTTATCTCAACAATCATGAAGATTTTTATGATAATCGATATTATTCTTCTGATGCTTCGAGAATGAATACAGAACCATTGAAGACTTTACAAGTTACGGATGATTATGCACTTGTAAGTTTTTACTTTATTTTTGTTTAAGAGAGAGTCGTTGTTTTTTAGGTTGTAATGAAGATACGTCGGATAAAATATACTGCACCAATTTCAAAAAAACAAATGAAAAAGAATCCACAATCTGAAGATATTCAAGAATTTCGAGAATATAATTTCTTTTTACAAGGATATTTTGAAGCTGCACATGGTGGATTAATTGGTGGCTCAAAGGGACGTGTTGCTGCAACAGATGGAGATTATGCATATGCAATTTTGGAAACTTGTCCTCCTGGTGGGCAATGTATTTTTAATTTTGTTTCACAATATGATACTCTTCGATATCCACTTGATGTAAGTTTTTGTATGATACAGTATCCAAAACTTGATAAATAATTTTAGCTTGAAAGGAATACAATGTTACAAAAACATGTTTCAAAAGTTCTTGGAAATTCTGAACCCATTATTGAAGATGAAGATGATGAAGGTAGCTGTCATTCACCAATTTCAACTGCAAGTATTTCATCACATGCATCTTCGTATCCTCTTCAATTACATGAAAATGCTGATTCTGATTCAAGACTTCCATCAACATCCTCTAGTAGAACTTCTTCAAAGTTTGAATCATATGAAAATGAAAATATTCAAGATGATCCACAATCTGTTACACCGATATTATATCATACTCCACCGCTTCCACCTCGTTCAACAGGTTCATCTCGTGTTGCTTCTTCTGCAAGCAATCAACGATTTGAAACACCAAATTCAACATATTATTCACCTTCAACAACGCCGATTCCTTTCTCAGCTGCTTCAACTTGTCCATATTCAAGTGCGGCTGCATCAATTCATTCACAAAATGGAATTGCAAATCAACGATCTCAAAATCTTTCTTCATCAATACCAAATCAACGTATTAATTCTCCAACAAATTCCGATATTTCAGAAAGAATGAATAATGTTCAACTTGTTCAAACTAGTCGTAAACCATTTCCACAATCTGGTGTTCCACGATATCGTAATATGTGTTTATATGAAAGAAGTGAACATATTTCACCACGACTTGCCGTAATTCTTGATCAAATGGATTCATACCTTACAAATCCTGTCCCACCAATTACAACATCAATCAAGAAAAAATCATCAGATGAAAATAAAATGCCTGAATTTGAAAAGTGTGTTGCAAAATTTTTAGATTAATGTTTTTTATTCTTTTTTATTCGTCTTTGTATATTATTTTTATAGTTTTATTACTTTTATATTTTTTATATAAAATTTTGTACATTGAATTTTTGGTTTTATTTAAAAATGTTTTTTTGCATTGATATACTGTAACATTTATAGAATCATATTATAACGCGAAGTTTTACGAGGAATTTTTGTTGTTTATTTTTGGATTTGATTTTGTGTTGTTACTTTTTGCATTGGAAAAAGTTGTCGTTCACCTTATTCCTTTTTCTGATTTTTTATCGAATTCGTTTGATGCATTTGAATGATAAATTAAAAATTCTATCATATAAAGCATTTTTCCAAAAACATAATGAAATGAAATCATATCTTTTGCACAACATTCATATCTCTGAAATGGAGAATTTAATTTATCTGTTAACCATTTAAACTGACATTTTCTAGATTTTGATTATATGGATAATATAAATATTGAAATTGTTCTTTATCTAATCCTTTTATAAAATGAGTTGTTGGAGACCATGGAAGCATTCGATGACGACCCTTAAATTTTCAATCCGTTAGTGGATAAAGAAATTATTTGTTTACCAAATTATCTCGGGTATCTACAAACGTAAAATTTAAATTTTGAGCACAAACTCCAAGACTTAAATCATCATTTTCATCTGATTTTTGTGGACAAATTTTTGCATTATCATAATTTTCAACAAGTTTTTTAAGAGCACTTCTAAATTTAGTATAAAAATTTTGAAAGTTATCAACGAAATCAAATTTAAAAAGTACTTTGTTAAAATAACTCCAGCCCCACCACTCATATATCCTTTTGAAACATTTTTAAACTTAAATCGTGCACCAAAATACAAATCTTCAGATTTATTAAATGGTAAAAGAAAATTTCTCAAATTTTCCATTGCAAAATATGAGTCATCATCAGCTCTTAGAAAATAATCAAAATTGTTCATTTCATTCTAAATCATTTTTTCAAACTTTAAATAGAAATAAAGACTTTTACTTTATAAGCCCATTTAAATGCTGCCTTCCATTTATTCCATAATTCATTTCTTGTTTCTTTTAAATCCAAATATGGTAAATATGTGTTCTATAAAAGTGATGCAATAATGAATCATTATCTTATGATAAAGCAATCCTTTTGCAAATATTTTCATTTAAGCTATTACCTCATCGTACGTCAAAAAATAATATTTATTACATCTTTGAGCCCATGTTGCGTTTATATGAATTGATCGATTTAATATTTCTTTTTTGGAACTATTTATTAAACATAAAATTTTTATTCTATCAATTAATGTTTGATTTTGTTCACCTTAAAAATTAATGTAAAAATTGTCAAGAAAGTGAAATGCTCTCAAACTTTTTGTCAAACTTTTTTCATCCAATGTTTCATTATTTTTAGAAGCATTGCTCTGGGAATTAAAATAAAATATAAACAATATCAAACAATAAATTACTGATACATGCAATAATGCAAAAACATTCCGGCAACCAAATGTATTCCATAAAAAGTTCCTTAAAGACAATACTGTAGCCCTTTTTAAAAAAGTTATTGTTTTTGTGATAAAAAATTTTTTTTCAATTTTATTTTGAAAAATTATTTTTTCTTAAACTTAATTTTTATTGCCCACATCAGCTGCTAGTAAAATTTTATTTTTGATGTTTTTGCTTTACAAAAGTTAAATCAAATATAAAAAAATAATGCTGGAATTTTTTGCTAATAAACTTACCGAAAAAACAAATTTATTTTCCACATTTTTCCAGTTTTTAAAACATCAACTTTCAAAAACCTAAGATTCATAAATATTTTAAATTTCACATTTTAACTTTGAAAACCGGAAAATATTTTTTAATTAACTTTGAACAATGTCTTTTTTTAAAAAGTCAGAAATTAAAAGTTTCCAAAACAGAGAAATAAAAGAAACCAAATGAAAAAACGTGAGATGTCTGCCAGAGATTAATAGACGCTTTATAACAAATAATAAAAAAATTTAAGCAATTTGTTATCTTCTTCTTTAGTTGAATAATATATTTTATCAACATCTGGAAATTTTTTCTTACACAAATTTCACACGATCAAAATAATCATAAAGTTAATTTTCATTGTAAACAACGCATTAAAGTATTTATTAAGAATTTGTTAGATTTTGATCAATTGTACAGTAACTTGAACTTCTACACAAAAATTTTTTCATAGTTTCAATTTTAGCTGCAACTTACAACAAAACCAAAAAACATAAAAATTATGTGTAATTTTCATATATTTTTTACGGTGGCATCCAAGAATCTTTTATTGCTGATAAATAAGTTTAATTCACTGCATAGCTAATAGAAGCTAACCATGGATGTTTTGAAAAAAAAAACACAATTTGCCTTTTATATCTGATAATATCTTTATTTCGGTACGCAATAAAAAATACAAAAAAAAGGCAAAAATTACAGCAAACGATTTTTAAGATATTTTTCAATGCATTCTTCTTTTTTGACATTAATAAAAAATGATGGCCATTGTTGGGGTGGATTTAGGGTAGAATCAACCCAAAGAAAAGTGCCATCGGTAAAAAGATTTCGAAAGATTTTAACGACATCAAAATATGAATATCCAGTAAAATGATACCAAACTGGATGAAGTTCAACATTAATTTGGCAAACATTTTGATAAATTTTATCTTTAATTAATCTTTCAAATATTGAATATTCGGCACCTTCAACGTCAACACTTAAAAAATCAATAATTTTATCAGAGCCATGATATGTTTCAATTAATTCTGCAGCAGATTGTGCTTGTTTATCGACAACCGGAGCATATTGTCCAAGGCCGCCTTCTTTGACTGAAAAAAATTTTTGTCGTAGAAAAATTTCGATTTTTAATTATTATATTTTCCCCTTAAGACAAAACTTACGTTCACGAGTTGTAATTTTTTCGTTTTTTCCGCTGACTGTAGCTTGTACAAATTTTCCACCCAAAATATCTGTGAATAAATTTGAATAATTTGGATTTGGATCAAATCCCAAAAATGTTGATTGTGGTAAAAACATTTTTACATGCTTTTCTGCATCGATTTCACCGCCGACTCCTATAATTTGATTAAAGTTTTTTGGTTCTCATTTGAAAAAAAAAATTTTACCAAATGTTATCATTGAATATGTGTCATTCATATATTGGATTCGAGGAATCATATAAAATTTATGTTCAACAAAACTTGGAGTTGAATCCATATATGGAATATTTACACGAACTTCTCTGGAACAATCCTGCAACGAATGAAACAAGTTAAATTTTTTCACATTTTTTCTATTTTTTTCATTTTTTAACAACAAAATATTCATATTTTGAACCAGGGATGTGCGGAAGTAACTTTTTATAACGGAAGCGGAAGAGGAATTCCGAACACCCCTGTTTTGAACTGATTTAATTTTTATTTGTTAGATTTTCAAAAAAAAATTTTTGTAGCTGAACCCTGAAAACAGATAAAGAATAAGTGATTCAAAATTGATCGAAAAAATGTTTTTTCCTGATTTTCAGATTTTATTAAAAAATTTTTTTCGTGTTCCTTTTAAAACTCTAACATACTCGAACATAATTTCCAATTGAAAACCAATCATTTGTATTATCAGCTGTAAAAGTATTCCAACCATTTATAAAGCATTCTTGAGCCTTTTGAACTATTTCACTTTTTGATACAAATTCTATATCATTTTTAGAAATATCATTATTATTAACATTTATTTTTCTTTTCGTTCTTGAATTATTATGGCTTGCTTGAAAATAACAAAATAAAATAACAAACATAAAAATAATCAAAATTAAAGCAGCCCATTTTTGATTAGTTTTTAATCTCATATTTTCCACTTTATTTTCGTTAAAGAGTTTATACATGACTACAGTTTGATAAATATTAAAAAATTCATGCGTTAAATATAAATAAAAAATACGCTGAACAATGGGTCATTGTTTAGGATTTAAAAACGCATAAAAATTAGATTTAATCTATGGATAAATATTACTTTCAATATAACAATAGATTTAGACTAACAAAGAACAATGTCGGATTGAAGTTTTAAGATGTACGATAAAAAAAACTTGTTTAATGACTTAATTTCAATGCAAAAGGCTGACATAAAATCAGGGAGCCTTTTGCACTGCCATTTAGTAAGATCACATATTTAAATATTTAGTAGCTTTAAACAAAACATTATGAAAATGATAAAAATCATGCCATTTACGAGACATACAGGATGGTTCAAGAAATTCCCCGGTTTTTTTTAGGTGACAAATTAATACTATTAAAGTTATCAAAAAACGGATTGCGGTTTTTTAAATAACAAAAATACAAGTTTTTATAATGTTAATATAAAGTTTATCTGTGAAAACAAATTTCGATTTTTACGTACTCCGTGTCAAAAAATTTTCTTCCCTCACTTTTGCTTCATTGAAAAAAATTTTTGACACGGAGTACGTAAAAATCGAAATTTTTTCTCAGAATAGCTTCTAACTTCATATTAACATCATAAAAGCTTATATTTTTGTTATTTACAAAACCGCAATTTGTTTTTTGATAACTTTAATAGTATTAATATGCCACCCAAAAGAAAACCGGGGAATTTCTTAAACCATCCTGTACAATTATCGCATTAAATTTATTTAGTTTTGAAACTTTTATCAATATTTACAAATTTGAAAAAAGGACAAAATTATCAAATGTAGAAAAAATCAATTTAAAAATTAAAAAACCCCAATTGATAAAATTTTGTTATTATTTCTACGAAGAGAGAGCTCCTGTCTGTCTGCTACCATTGATGCAAGTTTTTTTAATATTTTTCTTCCTCGAAAAAAGATAATCATTTCACATTGTTATTTATTTCTGACTCATTGGCCTTTTACAAACCGCTTTCGTGCAAGTGGACTGTTTTTAAATGAGTCTTTATTAATTTTTGGAAAGCTTTTCTCGAAAGGGAAAAGCTCATTTGTAACTTTTGAAAATTCTTCCAGAAATGCAACCAGGGTAGATGATCGTGAAAACATTTATTTAAATTGTTATCAGTGATAATTTTTAAAACATAAATGACAAAAGACTTTTTATAAATTAATTTATCCACGATGTTCTGGTAATCCAGTTTTATAAAGTTTTTCCGGGATATCCAAAAATAGACGATCAGCTAATTCTTTTCCTTGAATGAAGCAATGATCTTGATTTGATGCTTCATATTTCCAACCACCAAATCTTCCACGACTATAAATATTCAATGGTTCAAGGACTGAATGAGCTCGGGCAATTTCAGCATCTCTTTCAACCGTTGGAATTGGATATCCATAATCCAATGTTGTTGAATAAATTGAAACAATTTGTTCTGTTGTGATAATTGATTTTAGAATAAGCCCTTCTACTGCTTGATCACGGATTTCTTCTTCCGTGATTGGATCATCAGCAGGACGGGCACATTCACACATAACTGACCAATATTTTGTGTTATCTGGGGTTGTTTCACCATATCTCGAAAGGAATGTAATCCGATAAAATGGGACTGCAGGATCAGGAAAATATAACCATGTAAAAGTTTCACAAAATTCTGTCATAGGAAGTTCAAGCCCAACACCAACAATAAAAACCTAAATTAAAATTTGCATCAATTTAAACAGACTTTTGAAAATAATATTACTCTGTTATGTTCAATATTTAATGGTGAACAAAGTTTCGTTTCATTAATTAATTTATCAATTGGTGCAGTATTAATTAAAATATCGTAATCCATCGTTTCTTCAATGCCATTGTTATTTTCAACGAAATTAATTGATTTTGATTGATAATTAACTTTTACAACTTTTGAATTATATTTAAACCAATTTTGTGGTAACTTTTCTGCCATTTGCTTCCAAACTGCACCGGTTCCGCCATATTTTGGAAATGTGAAATATGCATTTGGCCCCCAGCCAAAATCAGCTTTCTACAAAAATTTAATTTATGGAATGTTAGAGTAAGCAAATCTTAATCAAAAAAGGACTTCCGAAAAAAGTTGTGATTTGAACACAAAAATTTTTTGCGAAGTTTACTGATTTATTCAAATGAAACCTTTACTTCAGAATTGACTGAATTTTTCAGTTGTAAAATATAAGCTTTTCCCTTTCGAGAAAAGCTTTCCAAAAATTAATAAAGACTCATTAAAAGCCCATTTGCAAGGAAGCGGTTAGTAAAAGGCGAATCGCTTATTCTTTCAAATACAAATGAGCCAGAGATAACTTTAAAAATTGAAATGATGGACTTTTTTAGAAAAAGAAAATTAGACACAAAAAAAGTTCTATCCTGACAGCAGACAACGAAAGAGGCACTCTTTTTTCGTAAAGGAAAAAAAAGAGGTTGCATTTTTTTAAAAATAAATTTTTTATGCGTGCATTTTTTTGTTGCTTTTTTAAATTTTCACGATTTTTTTGCAATTACACTAATATTGTTGTTAAAAAACTTACAACAAGTTCTTCTTTGCTCATTGCACATAAAGATTCTAGTTTCTCCTGCGGCAATTTTGCAACACGACTTCCCACCCAAATTGGATTCATTTTATTCGTTTCAACTGTCCAAACTTTTCGAGTATACGGTTTAAAAAATGAATTATGAATTGTTGGGCCAAAATTTTGTAGAATCCAATCTTCAAATGTTACAGGTCGAATATCACTTTTCTATAATTATTAATGTTAAAAACGCTTTAAAAAATTTTAAAAAATGAAATAAGCTCACATTTTCATAACGTTCTTTTAATTCTGCCAAACAATTTTGTTTATCTTTTTCAGGAAAAAGTGGAACAGCAAATTGTGCCGGATATGGAACTAAATGGATACCCTTTTCACCAAACATACAATTCATATCAACTAAACAATTTCGTTTCAAAGAATTCCATTCTTCAACAGCTTCTTGGATAGCTTTATCATAATATGGAAAATTTTGACTAAATGTTACATGTCCACCCATATCCCATAAAAATCCTTTTTCATCAATATCCGTACAAGACAATCCACCCGCAAATGATTCCTAAAAATTTAAGTAAAAATATTCGCCTTAAGATCACTTTTACTGTACCTGTTCAAGCATAATTACTTCTACATTTTTAACTTCTTCAGCATTTTCTTTTTTAAGCTCATTTAATCGATATGCAAAACCAAGGGCAGTCGGAGCAGCACCAATTACAACAATTTTCATCTTTTTTTCCATATTATTTTAACCTAAACTTAAAAAATTGTTTTAATTAAAAATGAAATCTTATTATTCTAAAACACAGGAGAAAATGGGAGTTTCTTTGCTGGAGTTCCAGAATCCTATATAAAATTTTTTGATGCGATTCTAATTTTTTGCTTCTATTTATACAAAATATTTTTCAACCATTAAATTTCTTTTTTTAAATTTCCTTTGTTAGTTTCATTTAAAAATGCAACGTTTTACGTTTTAATAATTAAATTTTAAACTTAACAATAAACAAAGGATATTTTATTAGGTCGGATATTAAAGATCAAACAATAAAACTATTGTTAAATCGTCAAAAAAATTGATTTTATATAAAAAATTATTTGTTAATTATTAAAAATGATTAAAATCAAAGCTTTTATATGAATTTAGACATCCGATTTTTTAATAAAAGAAAAATGCTTTTTTTATTTTTTCATTGTTTTGAGTGTTTTAAAAAACTAAAAAGGCACGAACAAGAGGAATTTCATTAAAAATTATTAGAACATCAATTTTTAAAGTTTGTTATTACTGTATTGTAATTTGAAAAACTTAAACGTTGGAATAAAAAGAATGCATTTAGAGTTTAAACCAAATTTCCTTGAATTTTTGTTTGCTGAGGAAACAAATTAAAATTCTTTTGCAAAAAAGGCTTTTAACATTTTTTCATGAATGTATCATTCTTTGTTTCATCTTTTAAATTGAATTTTTGTATGTTTTATGGGAGATTAAAACAGATACAGCCTTGCATTTAAATAATTTCATGTTTTAATTAATTACTTTTTGTTTGACCAAAAACGATTCATATTTTTTCAACTTCGAAGGTTGAAAAAATAAGAATCAAGAAAGTGTGCGCAAAGAAATGCAGTCCTTGTTTTTCCCAATAAAAAGAGTGGCTCTTTCGCTGTCTGCTGTCAGGATAGAACTTTTTTTGTGTCTAATTTTCTTTTTCTAAAAAAGTCCATCATTTCAATTTTTAAAGTCATCTCTGGCTCATTTGTATTTGAAAGAATAAGCGATTCGCCTTTTACTAACCGCTTCCTTGCAAATGAGCTTTTAATGAGTCTTTATTAATTTTTGGAAAGCTTTTCTCGAAAGGGAAAAGCTCATATTTTACATCTGCAGAAGCATCTGACAATCTCTTGAAATGCAATAAGTGTCACTTTAATTATGAGAAAGCAGCTGACATACAACACTGACTCAGTTAACTCAAAATTTAACAAAATACAAGTAGTTTATTTTCACCAAAATTTACAACATTTAAAAAAAGCTTCACTGAAAAAAAATGATACATAAGAAAAATTTTATCAACCAGTCACTTTAATTATGAGAGAGCAGCTGACATCCATTATCACTCGATTTCCATGAATATGGGTTTTTGGATAAATATAACATAATATTATCAGCTAATCTTCTAACTTTGTAATCCCTCTTAGCAACTTTACATTTGAAATTTGGAACAGATTTTGGCATTTTGCATCGAAGTGGAGTAAAACATGGCAAACTGCCATCCCAACCTTCGTGCTTTTTGAAGCAATTATATAAAATTTCTGTGTAAGCATTATTATTCTTTGGAATATTTGTAAAATTTTTAAATGTTTTCACAAAACTTTCTTCGATTGCTTCAATCGCGTCCTTTTCAATCGAATACTTTTCAAAATCACTATCATCTTGTTTTTCATTTGTAAATCGAGCAAAATTTTTAACTTTTCTCACTTTTTTTGCTTCAATCATTACGTGCCACATTTTATTTTCTTCTGGTAAAATTGTAATTGTTGTATCATTATTTAATCCAGGATTATGAATCCATGCAGTTTCAGAATATTTTGGTTGATGAATTGTTTTTCCATAAAATGTTGGTTCTGTAATTTGAAAAGTTTGAAGGGAATTTTTCATTGAAAATTTTTCAAATGTTTTTGCAACATCAATTTTTGCATAACTTCGATGATACATAAATCCGGCAGCAGTTGGATGCTTATGTTTTAAATGTAAAAATTCATCAAAAAATGTTTCACGTTTTGGAAATAAAATATCATCAACATCTGCAATTATTATAAATTCTGATGATTCCTATAAGAAAAATGTTATAAATTTTTTAATCGAAATTATCTAAATTTTTATCTCAGATAACTAATTTTTTGGCCGAAATTCAGGGATTCAAGAGAACCCGATAAGCTGCATAATAACAACAAAAAACTATGCTTCAGTGAATGCCTGATTTTCAAATGTCAAAAACAACTTTTCAGAGAGCTTTTTTAATAACCAATAAATGTCCAATAGAAATTACCCGATATTTCATTAAACAATCAGTTAAAGCTAATGGCAAATTTCGAGCTTGAATTTCGAGCATCGGATTTAAGCCAGTTGTTTCAACATCTTCATCAACAAAATCAAAGAATGCAAATTTTTCGTTTTTTACCCATCCTTTTGATTCATATACCTAAAAACGACAATGTAAAATTATTTTTTTTATTTCAAAAGACCTCTAAAATATCAACAATTTCTTTCATGGCAGAATTAATATATTGTATTTGTAAATCAGTTCCAAAATAATGATAAATTTCTGTTGCAAAAATAATTTGTTGCCATCTAGATTCATATACCATTGGGGGATAACACATTGCAATAGGATATTTTTTATCCAAAATAGGTGTTTCAAAGTCAACTTCAATCGCTTTTGGATTATTTGATGTAGTAAGACCAAAATAATGTGGATTTGTTACAGTTGAACAATTTGCAATAAAAAATGCCCATTGACAATCCACTGCAGAAACTGATCCCATTCGAATTTGGATATCGGAAGTTATTTGAGCGGTTTTATTTTCGGAATAGCATTGAATGGTTAAAGAATTTG
Source organism: Panagrolaimus sp. PS1159 (assembly GCA_963922195.1). Taxonomy (NCBI): domain Eukaryota; kingdom Metazoa; phylum Nematoda; class Chromadorea; order Rhabditida; family Panagrolaimidae; genus Panagrolaimus; species Panagrolaimus sp. PS1159. Next base: position 748,910 of record CAWUHW010000031.1, read on the forward strand.
TTTCAAAATTTTTGTGAGTGTTCATAAGGAGTACCATTGAATTGTCAGAATACCTTAAATTTAATGCGATAGTATTAAAGTTGTGTCAAATTATTCAGATTTTAACTTACAACTTTGAATGATTGTAATAAAATGTTGAATAAATTACAAAACTGTGATCAGCTAAAAACAAAAAATTTCCATAAATATTAAATTTTTAACTTACAGTAATCATTGACATTTTCAGATTCATGAAAAAATGAATTATGAAAGAACAGAAATCCACAGATTAAAAGAAATCCCATTGAAATAATCGCATATTGTTTTAACACTTTTTTCGTTTGTCTCATATTTCAAGGTAAGAAAGTTAAAAAAAAGATTGTATAAAATAAATGACACCCAAGTTATAAAATGAAAGCGAAAGTATAAAAAGGTTAAATATTTAAATAAAAAAGGCGGAGCATTCTAAAATTTAACAATTAATTTATCTTTTTTTTTTGTTGTCTAGTAACAAAATTCTAAAATGAGATATTTTTAGAATGCTAAAATTTCTTCAATCTTTTGTTTTATAACTCAATTTTTTTCAACTTCGAGCAAGGTGGATAATGACGATTTTTCAAAGTCGTTTAAAAATGCTGAAATTTTTTATACAAGCTCCCTAGGACATTCTAAGATACTTCCACACTCGGTTTTTTGTTTAAAACCCCTAGGGGGATCAGGGGGATATACAGTATCCCCTGAGGGATAAAAAATCAAAAATGCCGGATTAATCCAAAATAGCGCAGTTGGTTAACGCGTTCTTTTTGGAAACCGAGGTCAGTGGTTCGATTCCCCCGTTTGTTTTTTTTTTACTTTTTGATGTTAAAAAAAGTTGTTAATTATATTTTTTTTGCGTATTAAGTAAATTTTACAACAGTAATAAGTAATTTGTGGTAAAATGGTAAATTTTTAAACAAAAATGTTTCTCTAATTCTAATTAGTTATTATTATCGTTTTAGATTTTTATTGTTTTTGTTTTTAATTTGCTTTTTTCCATTTTATAAAAATAAATAAAAAATAGAATAAAAATACAATTATGACAACTTGAAAATAACAAAATATTTTTTTTGGAAACCCCTGACCTCGGTTTCAAAAAAGAACGTGTTAACCAACTGCGCTATATGAACGCAAAGATCGAGCGTCAAAAATTACATACGAATAAAAGACAAAAAAACGAAAATTTCGATTTTCGACATGTTGCATAGCTTGTGAAAAAAAGTTTATTATGCCATAATGTACGCAATTGTATGGCTATTAAATAAAAAAAACAAAAAAAATGGTACTGGGAACAAATTTTTTGAGTTATTCGTCAAAAACCAAATATGCAAATTTTCTATCGGGTGATACGGTAGGTCAAACTTACTTTAAAAAAACCTGAAACTTGTTCAGTAGTTCCATATGGACCTCTAAAACATTCCCAAAATGTTATTTTGGCTTAATCCGGCATTTTTGATTTTTTATCCCTCAGGGGATACTGTATATCCCCCTAGGGGTTTTGAACAAAAAATCGTGTGTGGAAGTATCTTAGAATGTCCTAGGGAGCTTGTATAAAAAATTTCAGCCTTTTAAAACGACTTTGAAAAATCGTCATTATCCACCTTGCTCGAAGTTCACTGAAAAAAAGGGGTGTAAACGAAGGCCCTACTCTCAGTTGATAGAGGTGAGAATATGCTCCCAATTTAGTAGCACACGGATACAAACTTCTATTAAATAGGAGCAAAATCATCCCTGTTTTTGCAGAGGAGTATATTTTTTTATGCTTAGGGTAAAAGAGGTTAAAAATTTAGGAGTAAACATATTTTGACACCAATTAATGGAAGTTGAATTTACACTGCATTTACTCTAGGGTTAATTTTTTTCCTACAAACTAAGGGTAAAAATAATCAAATTAACAATATTATTATATTTGGCATATAAATTATATTTTATTAATATTACACAAGTAATTATTAATTACTTGAATAATGGGAAAAAAATTGACTCAGCGGTGACCGTTTTATGTTTCTTGTTAAATTTACAATGCATTGACTCTAGGGTCAACGTTTTTCTTATAATTAAAGGTAAAAATAATAAAATTAACAATATTATTATATTTGGCTTATAAATTATATTGTATTAATATTACTAAAATGTAATTATTAATTACTTGAAATGAAAAAAAAATTGACGCACCGGTGACCGTTTTTTTTCATGGTAAAAAATTTCACGCACCGGTAAGATTTTTTTGTTCCTTAGCACAAAAATGTGGACGATGAAAGATGATTTTAAAAACGAAAGCTAAAAAAAAGTTTTTCGAAAACTTACGAAAATAACTTTTGTGAGGATGTGCTCGAAGTTGAGTGATTTATTCAGTTTGTTTTTTTTTAGTTGCGTGTGTTTTTATTTTCTCCGTGCTATTATTTGTATTTATATTAATATCTGCTTTTCATTTACATTGGTAATTTGTAGCTCTGAAATTATGTCTTCAAATGGAAATGGATCCTATGAAGAGGAAAAAGAAAATACCATTTATAATGCATCGAAGACGAATGGCAGTGAAGTTTTAACTGAATCTTCCGATGGTGGCAGCAGCAATTTGACTTCGACATCTTCTGGTGAATCTAGAGATCATACAAGTACTTTGGCAGCATCTGGTGGTTGTGATAAGCAAAAGTTCTTCCGCAGTATCTGTTGCTTCAGAAAGTGAAAATATTGCTTGTAATTTATAGTAACTGTAGATTACTTTTATTTGGTTTAAATATATTTATTCTTTCCATAAAGTCTTGGTCGGCCGACAGCAAGCTTGGAAATATTCAACTATAAAAAAGATAGAAAAAGAGAAATCGAAAAGAGGGAGAAAAAGGATGCGTTGGCGCCTTTTTCTTCTTTGTCTGCTATCCTTTAAAGGTGCAGGTGTTTTGAAAGTGGTGGAAAGCGCGACGTTGGTGCCAACCGTCGCGACACTCCCGCCGAAAAGAGAAGCTTTTAAAGTTAGTAACAATTTTAAGTTTTGGCTTAAAGTTTTACATATAAATTTACAATAATGACAACTAAGGGGTTAGTATAAATTACAAAAGAAAAAACATGCAATGGTATAAACTATTTTGTGAAGGTCTGATAATATGAAAATGCATGCACAGGGAAGTGTTCATTGACAACTTATATGACTTACAATCCATAATGATTCAGCCTTGTTTATCCAAGTTTCTTGCCATGCATTTTGTTAGTAGAATGTGAACACTTGATTCATTGACGCTGCCTTTGTTCTGATGTTATAACTCTTTTTGCAGAGCTAACCACTCGTTGGAAATTCTCGGGGTATCCAGGATTAGTTGCTACTGAGAAATAACTTTTCTTTGAACTGTTAAATTGCGTCGTTTGATGGTTCACCTGTACATAATAAGTTGCCATTAATATTTTTGAAAATATGTATTTTGAAGGAATGCTAATGCCAATTAGCAGCCCTCCCCGCCAAATAAACATCTCTTTGCTATTGAATTAATGGATTTTCTGCAACAATATATGGTTGTTGTGGTGTTGTTAAACGCCAATAGAAATTTGATCCATGATAATTCTGTTTTTGAGATTTTTGCTTTTGATCAATTAGCTTGTTCAGCATAATAATTTTAATACTGTTGCCATATGATCAATAAAATAATTGTTTTAACACTAACATTTATAAACAAATGGAATTTGTTTGAACTTGCTTCTAATTGCTGCCACGCGGGTTTTAATAAAATTACAAAATAAAAGAAGTTTTTAACCGATTAATAAAAATATTTTGTAAAAATATAACAATAATAAAGTTGGTCAAGATTCGTCGTTCAATTAATGAACTGGTCGATGCACCATATCGTTTATAGTAACTGTAGATTACTTTTATTTGGTTTAAATATATTTATTCTTTCCATAAAGTCTTGGTCGGCCGACCGCAAGCTTGGAAATATTCAACTATAAAAAAGATAGAAAAAGAGAAATCGAAAAGAGGGAGAAAAAGGATGCGTTGGCGCCTTTTTCTTCTTTGTCTGCTATCCTTTAAAGGTGCAGGTGTTTTGAAAGTGGTGGAAAGCGCGACGTTGGTGCCAACCGTCGCGACATTGCTGGTACTTCATCAACACATCGACATCGAAATCAAAGTGAAGGAACAAATGGCAGTGTAAGATTTTTTATCATTTTTTGATGATTTTCATTGCATATTAACTATTTTAGCGAAAAAGACGTCATAGTGATAGTTTCTAACTGATTCTTGTAGATGGTAGACGAGCTACTTATATCCTAAATGGGAGCGAATTGGTTCCTTTTTCGGAGTGTAAAAGCACCTACTTTTTTTTCAGTGATTGAAGAAAAAGAGATACAGGTACTCAAATGAGACTAGTCGCGCAACGTCAAGAACAAAAACTGAAGTTGAAAAGTAAGAAAAAACAAATTTTTAAGCACACTCCTTCAGATTCCATGGTTTACAGACCTTATATCAAAAATCTAACTCGATAATCCTTTGTTCCTGGTCTTTTTACATATGTATGTAAAGTACCAAGTTTTAAAAATATAACACGTGATAATTAAAAATATTTTCGACCAAACAAAAAAATGTGAAAAAAAGGAAAAATTCCTCATATTTTTTAAAAAATGATCACAAAAATAAAATTTTCCTCAGTTTCTAATACTTACTTTTATGTATGTAGAGCATTTTTGATCCATTACAGACTTTCATTTAACAATATTTGATAAGTTTTTGTCGATTTTTTGATGTTGGAGTTGAGTTATGATAGTTCTGCTGTACACATTGACTTGAATAGTGTTTCTATAGATTCTAACATTTGTAGTTGGCCATAACAAGTTGATTCTTAGTTGTTTAGAGTAATATTTGATGAAAATTTGAAAAATATTTGATGTTGGACATGTAGTTGGGGCGCATCAACTAAATGTTGACGGCAAATTTTTTTGTATAATCGGATCAAAAATTCCTGCCATACTTTTATTAAAGTGAACCTGGTGTACATTTTAGTAATATTTAAGAGATCAAAAAAATTTAAAAAAAAAGTTAATAGATTTTTAATTATAGGTCATTTTCAACAGGTCCAAAAAACCTCTAAATTTCATATTTTTGGATAAACTATACATGGAAAAATCAGATTTTTCAATGTTTTTTACCCTAGAAACAAAAAATATATATTTAATTTACCAAAAATTAATTAGAAAAAAAATCAAAAGTGCTCTTTTTCAAAAAAAAAAATTATGTCGTTAATTAAAAAATCTACATTCGAGTCGCTGTGATCGCCTGCTATTTTTTTAAGGCAATTTTTTTTTGCCTCAAACTTTCTATTGTTTGCTATTTTTTTGAGGCAATTTTTTTTTGCCTCAAACTTTCTATTGTTTGATATTTTTTTGAGGTAATTTTTTTTTGCCTCAAACTTTCTATTGTTCGATATTTTTTTGAGGCAATTTTTTTTTGCCTCAAACTTTGGTGAGGAATCAATCTCGCGACCGATTGGTTCAAAAGCAAAAACATTATACCACTTGGCCATTCGGACATTAAAAAAAAGTGACAAAACTTGTCTTTCGCTGAACACGAAAAAAAAGAAGCGTTTTTTTGGCAAAAAAAAGGTGGTTTTTTTTGTTACTTCTTTTATTATCTGTTAAATATTATCATTTTTTATCATTTTTTATTGTTAAAAAGCCATTATAAACATAAAAAGTGATGGAAAAAACTTTGTAAATAGTAATAATGCACAAAGTTCAAACGTTTTAGGGTTAAATACGTTTTTATACATGTTTTGTTGATAATTTTTTGATATTTAAATTTATTTATTTTAGATTAATATTGAATTTTAATACTTTTGTGTAACAAAAATATTAACACTAACAGTAAATTTTCATTCGGTTTCTTTTTTTAGTTTTTGTAATGTATCTTTAAAAAGTATGTTCACACTTTTTAGCAAAAAATTTGATCACAGAAGAACAATCGTTTAGTTGCTGATTATTTGCTTTCATCGTTATCATACTTCAGCAATCTTATTTTTACCGGCGACATGTGACTTCAGGATTTGGTAGCAAAAGCAACATCTCCTGAAACTGGAACTTAGTTTGTATTTCTTTTTTTTACCTGCTTATCATTCAACGTGATTTCCTTAAACTTTTTTTCTAATTATTATCTTCTTTCATTATACAAAAATAATAAACTTTACAAAATTATTACAAAAAAAATATTTACAACATTTTATAATCATGAAGGCCTTTATTTTGCAATCTTTTTTGGTCTTCCTTTTGTAGCAGTTATGGATGGTTTAGCTTCTTCGTTACCGACAGAATTTGCAGAAGCTGCAGTTTCTGGAGCTGTTGATGTTGAAGCTTCAGTTTCAGGAGGTGTTGCTTTTGCTACCAAATCCTGAAGTCACATGTCGCCGGTAAAAATAAGATTGCTGAAGTATGATAACGATCACAACAAAGTACTGTAGAAAGATAAACATTATAAAAATTTAATTGATCCATTTCAGAAATTTTAAAATGTACAGATTGTTGATAATACTCCGCTTCAATTTGGTCATCACCATCAGTAATTTTTAAAGTATGACAAATAAGTGTTGGATTTCGAAGAAACATATATTTGCAGGTAAAAGATAGTTTAAGCTGTACAGCAGCAGATGCATTTTTAAGGATGTAATAAATCATGCTATCTTTGAATGGAAAGTTTGGGCTTACAGCATTTTCAGAAGTAAAATGTACAGATAACGATTGATGTTCGGTTGTTGTTGTCGTTTGAAGGATGTCACACGGGCTCATTTTGGGGTGAAAATTGTCCTGTAGAGGCGCCACTTAAAAATTAGGTTAAACACACTTAAAAATTATAAAAAAACGATATTAGGGGTATTCATATCATATTTTGGGTTTGTCAGGTCAAAAAAACGAAAACGGCCAAAAATGCCATTTTTTGGCACTTTTTGGCTCGGCAAATGGGAACTAATGGACACATTGTTCTGATTCGACTATCGTTTGTCGGCTAACTTGTGGGGAACACATTTGTAATGACAGAATTGGCCAAACTTCCTTTTTAAAAAATTCATCTAGGAATGAATAACGCCGATTTTGGTACAAAAAAGATGCAAAAAATCACTTTTTGGCTCGGCAAATGGATGGATGGACAGAGTGCTCTGAAAAATCTTTAACATGTAGGGAACACATCTGTAATGATAGAATTGGCCAAACTGCCTTTTTAAAAATTTTATCGTGTTATGAACAATATGTCCATTTTACCTATAGATATAGTATAAGTCCAAAAATTTTTGGGTTCCCGATAAGACAGGCTTAAAAGCCCTCGTCATTCTTTGCACATGGATATTGGGATAAAAAAAAACCATTCTAGAGGTTTCTAGCTATCTTTTTTTGATACGATCTATGTGTCTACCATGTTGGGGTAGAAGTAAACAGATTTTTTAAAGTGACGGCAAATCAAGAATATTCATCCGTTCGACAAAAGCCCTCGCACAGCTATTATATTTGATGATGTGATTATTTTAAGACCAAAACGAAGCGTCTAGCTAACCGGAAAGATGACGATCTCATTGTTTTAGCCCAAAATAAGCAAAAACACGGTGAGCTGAGCTGTCCATTTGGAAAAAACTTCGCTTGAGTCCGCGAACACTCTTTCCCATATTTAGGAACGTGCACCGTTTTTTCAAAGTTGCGCAATAAACACAATTTTGGTACCAAAAAATGCAGAATCTTAATATTAATACGAATTAATAAAAAAAATTATTAGGTCAAATGCTGATAAAAAAGTTATTTGATAAATAAATAATGAAAATACCGTAATTTTTTTATCCGAGTTTTTAGTTCCTCAAGGTTCCGCTTAGTTATTATGCCTATCAGATGCAGAATTTTTTTCTGAGTCAGATAAAATAAAAATTAAATGCGCGAAAGTGAGCGGTCGATATAATACTATAGAAAAACAAAATGTCGCAAATTGTCTGTGCGCGTCTCTACCCATATTAAATCTTTAAGCATAAATTCTGAAGCCGCAAAACACTTTAAAAATAAGCTGTTGCTGCTAAAAATTAGCTAAGGGGTACTAGAAGCTATATTTGCAGGGATTAAGAAAAAAATGGATTCTGGAGCTCAGGATTCAGAATCCAAAATAAAATTTTTTCACAAATGCTTCAAATTTGGTATCATTCGGTTTGTCCCGACGAGTAGATTACTATGAATGTAAAATTGACCGTTGTAAAAGGTTTCAAAATCGAAATACAGAAGGCGAAAAATTCCTTTAAAATATTTATTTTTAGATGACTGAAGCCTTCTGAAGCCTTTTACAACGATCAATTTTACATCCATTGTAATCTACTCGTCGAGACGAATCGAATGATACCAAATTTGAAGCATTTGTGAAAAATTTTTATTTTGGATTCTGAATCCTGAGCTCCAGAATCCATATTTTTCTTAATCCTTGCAAATATAGCTTCTAGTACCCATTAGCTAATTTTTAGCAGCAACAGCTTATTTGTAAAGTGTTTTGCGGCTTCAGAATTTATGCTTAAAGACTTAATATGGGAAAAAGTGTTCGCGGACTCAAGCGAAGTTTTTTCCTAATGGACAATTTATAAGGTAGTCGACTCACCGTGAAAAATACATCCCCAGGACCAAAAACTGTATTTAATATTTAGTTTAAACGTCTTTAAATGCTTTTTTTGAACTCCCGACCTCGGATTAGCAAATATCAATCAAATTAAAGTCAAAGTAAAGCATTGAAAAAAATTTTTTTAAAAAAGATATTCTCACAATACCCCCAACATTATTTTGATAGTATAACTCCATTTTGAGTTATTGTAACGCTGTAAACGATTTTTATAGTATTTTTTATACATTTTGGACAAATTCTGATAATTTAGCCTAAATTATTTACATTTGTTAGGAACAAAAAAATTTCTTTAAAAAAAAATTTTTTTTTCACTTTTTTGCCTTGGTCCCCCTTGTGAAAAAAATCGAAATTTTCGAAATTTCGATTTTCAGGTCCGACATTTCCCAAATAATTTTTTAATGATTTTAGGGTGGTTTGAGAGCCAAAAAAGCCATATTGCAGCCCTTAAACTCAAAATCCGTCTCAACAGGACACCCAACGAGCCTGTGGTCATGGTTATTAATTGTTGTAAAAAAGTGATTTTAAAAACATAAATGAAATGCAGACATTTTAAAAGAATAATTCATCCCCGATGTTCAGGAAGTCCAGTTTTATATAGCTTTTCCGGGATTTCCAAAAATAATCGATCAGCTAATTCTTTTCCTTGAATGAAGCAATGATCTTGATTTGATGCTTCATATTTCCAACCACCAAATCTTCCACGGCTGTAAATGTCAAGAGGTTCAAGAACTGCATGAGCTCGGGCAATTTCAGCATCTCTTTCAACCGTTGGAATTGGATATCCATAATCCAATGTTGTTGAATAAATTGAAACAATTTGTTCTGTTGTGATAATTGATTTTAGAATAAGCCCTTCTACTGCTTGATCACGGATTTCTTCTTCAGTTATTGGATCATCAATTGAACGGGCGCATTCACACATAACAGACCAATATTTTGTGTTATCGGGTGTAACTTCACCAAATCTTGAATGAATTGAAAGACGATAGAATGGAACGGCCGGATCAGGAAAATAAAGCCATGTAATAGTTTTACAAAATTCTGTCATTAGAAGTTTAAGCCCTACTCCAACAATAAAAACCTAAAAAGAAAAATTTGCATAAAAATGAATTTTTGTGAAAGTATTACTTTGCTCCTTTCAATATTTAATGGTGAACAAAGTTTTGTTTCATTAATTAATTTATCAATTGGTGCAGTATTTATCAAAATATCGTAATCCATTGTTTCTTCAATACCATTGTTATTTTCAATGAAATTAATTGATTTTGATTGATAATTAACTTTTACAACTTTTGAATTATATTTAAACCAATTTTGTGGTAACTTTTCTGCCATTTGCTTCCAAACTGATCCAATTCCACCATATTTTGGGAATGTAAAATATGCATTTGGTCCCCAGCCAAAATCAGATTTCTACAAATATTTAATTTATGTTATGTTAGAGAACAAATCTTAATCAAAAAAAACATCGATTAAAAATAGTGTTTTTAACATATTTTCAAAAAATTTTTTGCGAAATTTACTGATTTATTCAAGCAAAACCTTTGCTTCAGAGATTCACAGAATTTTTCAATTATAATATATGAGCTTTTCCCTTTCGAGAAAATCTTTCCAAAAATTAATAAAGACTCATTAAAAGCTCATTTGCAAGGAAGCGGTTAGTAAAAGGCGAATCGCTTATTCTTTCAAATACAAATGAGCCAGAGATAATTAAACATTGGAAAAAATTGCTCCTTCTGAAGAAATAAAAGCAGACGCAAAACGAGTTCAGTCCTGACAGCAGAGAATAAAAGAGGTGCTATCTCAACATTGAATGGAAAAGAAAGAAAAGAAAAAAAGAATTGCATTTTTTTTTGCGCACTATTTTGATTATTTTAGTTTCAGTTTTTGCTTTTTTAGTTTCATTAAAAAAACTTACAACAAGTTCTTCTTTGCTCATTGCACATAGAGATTCTAATTTTTCTTGTGGCAATTTGGCAACCCGATTTCCAACCCAAATTGGAGTCATTTTACTTGTTTCTATTGTCCAAATTTTTCGCATATATGGTTTAAAAAATGAATCATGAATTGTTGGACCAAAATTTTTTAAAACCCAATCTTCAAAGGTTACAGGTCGAACATCACTTTTCTATAATAATTAATGTTAAAAACGCTTGAAAAAGCTTTTAAAAATGAAAAACGCTCACGTTTTCATAGCGTTCTTTTAATTCTGCCAAACAATTTTGTTTATCTTTTTCAGGAAAAAGTGGAACAGCAAATTGTGCCGGATATGGAACTAAATGAATCCCCTTTTCACCAAACATACAATTCATATCAACTAAACAATTTCGTTGCAAAGAATTCCATTCTTTTACTGCTTCCTGAGTTGCATTATCATAATATGGATAATTCTGACTAAAAGTGATATGGATACCCATATCCCATAAAAATCCTTTGTCATCGATATCTGTACAAGACAATCCACCCGCAAATGATTCCTGAAATTTTAGTAAAAACATTCGCCTCAAGATCACTTTTACTGTACCTGTTCAAGCATAATTAATTCAACATTTGTGACTTCTTCAGCATTTTCTTTTTTAAGTTCATTTAATCGATATGCAAAACCGAGGGCAGTCGGAGCAGCACCAATTACAACAATTTTCATCTTTTTTTCCATATTCTTTTAACCTAAACTTAAAAAATTGTTTTAATTATAAATGAAATTTTATTATTCTAAAACACAGGAGAAAATAGGAATGTCTTAGTTGGAGTTCAGAATCCTATATGAAATTTTTTGATGCGATTCTAATTTCTTGATTCTATTTATACAAAATCTTTTTCAAACATTAAATTTCTTCTTTAAATTTCCTTTGTTAGTTTTATTTAAAAATGCAACGTTTCACATATGAATAATTAAATTTGAAACTTAACAATAAACAAAGGATATTTTATTAGGTCGGATATTAAAGATCAAACAATAAAACTATTGTTAAATCGTTAAAAAAAATTTGTTTTATATGAAAAATTATTTGTTTGTAATATTATTAAAAATGCTTAAAATCAAAGCTTTTATATGAATTTAGATATCCGATTTTTTAATAAAAGAAAAATGCTTTTTTCATTATTTCATTGCTTATAGAGTTTTTAACAACTAAAAACACACGAATCACAAGACTTCATTAAACATTATTAGAATATCAATTTTTAAAGTTTGTTATTACTGTATTGTAATTTGAAAAAATTAAACGTAGGAATAATAAAAAATACATTTAGAGTTTAAACTTTAAACCAAATTTCCTTGAATTTTTGTGTGCTGAAGAAACAAATTATAATTCTTTTGCAAAAAAGGCTTTTAACATTTTTTCATGTATGTATCATTATAGCCCTCTCAAGCGCTGTCAGATTTTGAAGAACGCGCTGACAATGGTGACAGCGCGTTGTCTGTGAAAATTTTTATCAGATTGTGTTTAGGGATGCCTTAACATTATAAAAATGTATTTTTCTTATCAGAAAACAAATTTTAAAACAATACAACGCATTGCCTGTATTGGCAGCGTGCTGCCATTGATTGGCAACGCGCTGTCACCCCCTGACAGCGCACTGCCAGGCCCAGACAACGCGCTGTCAGAATATAAAATTCATTGGAAAAGCTTTATTTTTGATGTTTAACAATTTTTTTGCAATAAATAATCATTTTAATAGACATTTAAAGCAAAATTTGTAAAAAAAATACATTTTTTGATATTTTTACCATTTTACCCTATATTGTTGCATATTCAGGCCTGACAACGCGTTGTCAGTATATAAAATTCATTGGAAAAGCTTTTTTTTGATGTTTAACAATTTTTTTGCAATAAATAATCATTTTAATAGACATTTAAAGCAAAATTTGGAAAAAATAATACATTTTTTTGGTATTTTTACCATTTTACTTTTATATTGTTGCATATTTGTACCATAAAAATCTGTTTTTTAACTCTTTTACATTTTTTTACATTCAATTTATTTTTTTTTATGAAAAAATATTTTTTTACCGATAATAAAAACAAACAATAAAGTTTAAAAATCAAGATATTTAAAATCAAATATATCAACCTTCACGTGCTTTCTTTGCTTCTTGTTCTTCTTTGAACCGTTTTAAATTTTTAGCATTAATCAAATTTGATACTGTTTGAGGAGACATTGAAGAGCGAGTTGGTGTCAATGTTCTTCCAAGTAAACTAAATTGTCGTTCAGATGATGCACTATTAACGATAGGTAAAATTCGTCTTGCAAGTTTAGCAACACGTGGATATTTTTCTTCTTGAGCCCTCCAAAAATCGAGCACATCATGATAATGCGCTTCAACAGATTGAGATTTAAGCTTTAAATATGATTCAGCTTCAACATCCAAAGGATCAATATTTAATGTTGTAAATTGAGCAAAAGGTGAATCAGCCATTGCATCATCAATTTGATCATCAGCAGGATTATCTTCATACTTTCTGAGATATCTTTTAAACAAAGCAATTGACTATAAAACAAATAGCTTTTTATTCGTTTTGAAGCACTTTTTACTTACTTCAACTAAATTCTCTGGACCAACAATATCAGCAATTTTGTCTTTTTTTAATGGATCAAGTAATAGTGCTAATGTATGGTAATCCGAAAATGATGAAGTAATTGTTTTATGATATGATAATGCCACTATTCCCGATGCTGCCATTTGTTGCATTATCAATGATTCATGTGTTAAACATTCTTTAAAATGTTCTTCAATTTCATGATATTGTAAAAGAATTTGATTAATTGTTGGTACTGTTTCGGACTAAAAATCCAAAATTTTAACAACCTTTTGTAACATAAAACAAACTTCGAGAATTTTAACTGCATTTTTGATCGGCCGAATAAGATCAATATAATATGTTAAAGTATCAAGGTTGTCATTTACACTGTTAATAGCATCTCGATAAATGTATTGGGTTCCAATTTTGTGTTCATATAAAGTATCCAAAACAAATTCTCTAACATCCGTTTTATCATCCGCAAACAATTTTAAAAATGATTTAATTGATCTGAATCGGCTCAACCATCGAATTTCATTATGTTTTGCTAAATAAATATCTGATTCAGCAAGCTTCTTTTTAAGTTTCAAACGAGAACTGAAAATTGATCAAAAATTATTTTTAGTTTTATACTCATTCAATATTACTTAATCCCTTTAATAATCTTTGTTACATCTTTTAATAACTTTGAAACTCCTTGAAGAGCAATAACAACTTCACGAGTTAAACGAAAATCTTGTGGCAACCAATTATTCTTATATGGGTCAGGAATTCTTTTTGATAAAATAGACAATTGATGACAAACATCGTCAATCCTTTCGAAATCAACAAAAGCAGCTAACATATTAGATCCACGATCTGTGCAAATTACAATTTGTCGTTTTACCATTTCAGGTGTGATTCCATGATGACCCATCACTTCCAAGAATTGTTCAAGCACCGTATCACTATTACTATTTGGACCACCATATTCCCCAAATTCAAGTGACCGATGTTCGAGATTCCTAACAAATTATTATTTTTTTAAAAACATTTTACCGTTGCTTTTACTTACCAGTCTTTTGTCAAAAAATGAATTGTTACAACATAATATGGAGAATTTTTTTCTGTAAAATCAAAGGAGACAGCGGCTCCATAAGTTTCAACATGATGTTTTACATAATTACTAAATTCAGGAGTTAAAGTTGTTACAATACTATCAACATGATTTCGAAGAGTATTAGGACATGGAAGAAAATCATGAATACTTGGTGTAACAGATGGAATATTTCCATTCATGCCATTTTCCAACCCATATTCGAATCTGAAAAAAAGATTTAAATGCGCAGTAATTTAATATTCTTACGCTCTTTGGAAAACGGTGTTTAAAACATTAACAAATCCAGGTTTTTCAATTACTGTAAAAGGAAAAACATCTTTGGAAATCATATCTGCTAAGCAGTCAATAAGTAAAGTTTTAAGAGTAACTGGAATAATAACATCTCCTTCTGGATTATTGGCATGCCACTTTATATGTTCACTAGAATATGTTCAAATTATTTTTAATAAATGTTTTTATTTACCGATGAGAGGTTCTGGCGCTTTTAGAATTTGCAAATAACTTCCGGCATTTTACGCACATTGTAGCAGCTTCAATAACACCAACTCGCTCTTCAATGTCTCCTCAAACAGTATCAAATTTGATTAATGCTAAAAATTTAAAACGGTTCAAAGAAGAACAAGAAGCAAAGAAAGCACGTGAAGGTTGATATATTTGATTTTAAATATCTTGATTTTTTAAACTTTATTGTTTGTTTTTATTATCGGTAAAAAAATATTTTTTCATAAAAAAAAATAAATTGAATGTAAAAAAATGTAAAAGAGTTAAAAAACAGATTTTTATGGTACAAATATGCAACAATATAAAAGTAAAATGGTAAAAATACCAAAAAAATGTATTATTTTTTCCAAATTTTGCTTTAAATGTCTATTAAAATGATTATTTATTGCAAAAAAATTGTTAAACATCAAAAAAAAAGCTTTTCCAATGAATTTTATATACTGACAACGCGTTGTCAGGGCCTGAATATGCAACAATATAGGGTAAAATGGTAAAAATATCAAAAAATGTATTTTTTTTACAAATTTTGCTTTAAATGTCTATTAAAATGATTATTTATTGCAAAAAAATTGTTAAACATCAAAAATAAAGCTTTTCCAATGAATTTTATATTCTGACAGCGCGTTGTCTGGGCCTGGCAGTGCGCTGTCAGGGGGTGACAGCGCGTTGCCAATCAATGGCAGCACGCTGCCAATACAGGCAATGCGTTGTATTGTTTTAAAATTTGTTTTCTGATAAGAAAAATACATTTTTATAATGTTAAGGCATCCCTAAACACAATCTGATAAAAATTTTCACAGACAACGCGCTGTCACCATTGTCAGCGCGTTGTTCAAAATCTGACAGCGCTTGAGAGGGCTAATAGTATCATTCTTTGTTTCACCTTTAAGATTGATTTTTTGTATGTTTTATGGGAGATAAATACAGATACAGCTCTGTATTTAAATTATTTCATGCTTTAACTATTTACTTTTGTTTGACCAAAAAACTTCAAAGTTTGAAAAAATAACTTAAGAAAGTGTGCGCAATCCTTATTTTTCCCAATGAAACGAGAGTCCCTCTTTCGTTGTCTGCTGTTAGGATGGAACTTTTTTTGTGTCTAATTTTCTTTTTTTAAAAAAGTCGATCATTTCATTTTCTAAAGTTATCTCTGGCTCATTTGTATTCGAAAGAATAAGCGATTCGCCTTTTACTAACCGCTTCCTTGCGGTTCGAGGGAGGGGAAAGGGGAAGATTTTAAAAATGGAGGGGAGAGGGCGGGGGAAAGGGGGAGATTTTGATACATCAAAAGTGCCGACACCCCCTTTTGTCCCCCGGGGCCCCTTTTTCCCCTACCCCCGGGGTTCGGGGGAGAGGAAGGGGAGACTTCAGAACATAAGGGGGAAAGGGGATGAAAATGGCCAAGTCGAAGCACTGGATGCAGTCAACAAATTTATCATTCCAAAATTATGTTTTCATCTTAAATGTGGAACTGTTCCGAGGAAACCCCTCAATGAATTGGATCCACTCATCAAAAAAGTGGGGAAAAAATGGCTCAACCTTCCATCAACAGCTTCCTTTGAACCTCTTTATCTTCCATATTCTGCTGGTGGTCTAAATCTTATACCACCTTCTGTGCTCAACTCAAATGATTCATTCAAATGATCCAAAAACTCAAAAACCTTTTTTTATATCAACTCAAAAAGTTCGTGAATTATCGACTTTTTCTTTTATTCAACTGAAACCCAACACAAAGGATTGCAAAATTTATGCGTTCTTTTCAAATCATTCTTTTTTATAATTACTTGTCTTTTTTTGTACATTTTCAAAAAACTTGTAAAAATTGTTTACATGTTTTTATTGCTTTTTCATTTGCATTGTTATTTACTTTTGAAAATTTTATAAAAAAAATTATCTACTACCCGCTTCCTCACAAACAATGCTGGCGGTCGCGCGAAATTTCTCGGTCTTCGGTCCGGTCCGGTCCGGACCGAAACTCCTCCGGTCCACCGGTCCGGTCGACCGGACCGGACCGAACAATTTTCGGTCCGGTCCCGGTCCGGTCCAACATCTTTTCCTTAAATTTGGTTTTTTAGACCTTTTTTGTTAAAAATATCTGGGTTTTTATCATAATTTCTTCATTGGACTAAAAGTTTAACGGTTTTTACGTGAAAACATGAAAAAACGATGAAAAAATTTCGGACCGGATCGAAGATTTTCAGTCCGGTCGACCGAAAAACCGGACCGGACCGGACCGAAAGACCGGACCGAAGACCGAAAGATCGCCAACACTGCTCGCAAATGAGCTTTTAATGAGTCTTTATTAATTTTTGGAAAGCTTTTCTCGAAAGGGAAAAGATCATATTTTACTTCTGCAGAAGCTTTTGACAATCAGGGTTGTGCGATACTTCCGTCTCGTTTTTCTGGGAAAACTTTTCAAAACGATACCGATACTTTTGCCCTACACTGATACCAGTATCGCACAACCCTGCTGACAATTTTTTTTTAGAATGCAATAAGTGAAAGTAACATTGACTCAATTAATTCAAAATTTAGCAAATATAAGTAGCTACTAGCAGTTTATTTTCCCAAAATTAACAACATTTAAAAAAAGTGTAAGTAATTATACCATACTAAAGTAAATGATGTGTCGTTTTGTAACGAGGTAGAATCATTATAAAGTTACAGATTTATTAATTTATCCTTCAATACAAATATTAAATAAAGAGGAATAGATAAATGGGTGTACTTGAGAAAGGGCAAAGAGAAGCAAAGAAGAGAAAGAGAGGTATCTCTTTTTAGGTTAGGCAGAAAGGAGGCAGTCGCTGACCGTGATGGACACTTGTAGCTTTGGCTAAAGCCCCTTTCACCACAAAAAGCTTTTCTGAGAAAAAATGATATAGAAAAATTATATCAACCAGCCACTTTAACTATGACAGAGCAGCCATTATCACTCGATTTCCATGAATATGGATTTTTGGATAAATATAACATAATGTTATCAGCTAATCTTCTAACTTTGTAATCCCTTTTAGCAACTTTACATTTAAAATTTGGAACAGATTTTGGCATTTTGCATCGAAATGGAGTAAAACATGGCAAACTGCCATCCCAACCTTCATGCTTTTTAAAGCAATTAAATAAAATTTCTGTGTAAGCATTATTATTCTTTGGAATATTTGTAAAATTCTTAAATGTTTTTACAAAACTTTCTTCGATTGCTTCAATCGCGTCCTTTTCAATCGAATACTTTTCAAAATCACTATCATCTTGTTTTTCATTTGTAAATCGAGCAAAATTTTTAACTTTTCTCACTTTTTTTGCTTCAATCATTACGTGCCACATTTTATTTTCTTCTGGTAAAATTGTAATTGTTGAATCATTATTTAATCCAGGATTATGAATCCATGCAGTTTCAGAATATTTTGGTTGATGAATTGTTTTTCCATAAAATGTTGGTTTTGTAATTTGAAAAGTTTGAAGGGAATTTTTCATTGAAAATTTTTCAAATGTTTTTGCAACATCAATTTTTGCATAACTTCGATGATACATAAATCCGGCAGCAGTTGGATGCTTATGTTTTAAATGTAAAAATTCATCAAGAAATGTTTCATGTTTTGGAAATAAAATATCATCAACATCTGCAATTATTATAAATTCTGATGTTTCCTGAAAAATATTTTATCTAAAATATTGGACCTCTGTTAAATTTAAAAAAATTACTCGATATTTCATTAAGCAATCTGTTGAAGCTACTGGAAAATTTCGAGCTTGAATTTCGAGCATCGGATTTAAGCCAATTGTTTCAACATCTTCATCAACAAAATCAAAGAATGCAAATCTTTCGTTTTTTACCCATCCTTTTGATTCATATACCTAAAAACGACAATGTAAAATTATTTTCTTTATTTCAAAAGACCTCTAAAATATCAACAATTTCTTTCATGGCAGAATTAATATATTGTATTTGTAAATCAGTTCCAAAATAATGATAAATTTCTGTTGCAAAAATAATTTGTTGCCATCTAGCTTCATATACCATTGGGGGATAACACATTGCAATAGGATATTTTTTATCCAAAATAGGTGTTTCAAAGTCAATTTCAACTGGTTTTGGATTATTTGATGAAGTAAGACCAAAATAATGTGGATTTGTTACAGTTGAACAATTTGCAATAAAAAATGCCCATTGACAATCCATTGAATAAACTGCTCCCATTCGAATTTGAATATCAGAAGTTATTTGAGCGGTTTTATTTTCGGAATAGCATTGAATGGTTAAAGAATTTGTTTCAAAATTTTTGTGAGTGTTCATAAGGAGTACCATTGAATTGTCAGAATACCTTAAATTTAATAGGATAGTATTAAAGTTGTGTCAAATTATTCAGATTTTTACTTACAACTTTGAATGATTGTAATAAAATGTTGAATAAATTACAAAACTGTGATTAGTAACAACACTGTGATTAGTGACAAAACTGTGATTAGTATCTTCAGCTAAAAACAAAAAATTTCCATAAACATCAAATTTTTAACTTACAGTAACCATTGCCATTTTCAGATCCATGAAAAAATGAATTATAAAAGAACAGAAATCCACAGATTAAAAGAAATCCTATTGAGATAGTCGCATATTTTAACACTTTTTTCGTTTTTATCATTTTTTAAGGTTAGAAATTTAATAAAAAACTGTATAAAATAACTGACACCCAAGTTATAAAAAGAAAATATTTAGATAAAAAAGGCGGAGCATTCTAAAATTTAAAAATTAATTTATCTTTCTTTTTTTGTTGTCTGCTAACAAGATTCTAAAATGAGATATTTTTAGAATGCCAAATTTTCTTCATTCTTTTGTTTTATGAACAATCATGTGATAAATCTTCTTTTTATATTACTTCTGAAAAACTGCTGAATGTTTAAATTCTAGTTTTTTTTTCAGCTATCGAAAAAAAGTAAAATAGGTTTAATCCAGTTCTTTCTTTCTTAGAAATAACAGTATCCAAAAAAATTTTATCTTCGAAAATTGATAGCTTTTAATTCTTTAAAAATGAGACAACTGAGGCTAAGGCAACATCTCAAAATTCTCTTCTTTTTTAGCATTTTTTATTTAATTTATGATTTTATTAACAATAATTTACTCAACAAATATGGTAAACTAAAATAACGATTGTTTTAAGTGGATTATTTGACCATTTTAGAAATAATAAAATATAATGAAACTCAAAATTTCATTGTTTATTCAGGTTATTACTACAAACATTCAAAATTGTAATTTATATTTTCTTGAAAAGTTCATTTTTTTGTTATTTTAGATATTCTCCAAATTCAGTGATTAGTCTGCTAAATATTAATAAACATTTCAATACTACCAACATTAACTTTCAATGCTATTCACAAAACATAAGCTCAACTTTAATTTCAAAAATCAAAATTCGAATTGCAAATATTCCAGCAATTGATTGTCAATGGGAATTTTTTATTACAAATTGTTCGACTGTAACAAATCCACATTATTTTGGATTTACAATATCTGATACAAAGAAAGTGTTAGATATAAAATTTAAATATCCTGAACGTAAAAAATATCCTGTTGCAATGTGTTATCCCCCAATGGTATATGAATCAAGATGGCAACAAATTATTTTTGCAACCGAAATTTATCATTATTTTGGAACTGATTTACAAATACAATATATTAATTCTGCAATGAAAGAAATTGTTGATATTTTAGAGGTAGTTGAAAAACTTATAGTAATCAATATAAGATTAAGAAATGATTTTCCAGATTTATGAAAATAAAGGCTGGGTTAAAATAGAACCTTTTGCATTTTTTGACTTTGATTTTGAAGATGTTAAAAATATTGGAATGAATCCAAATTTGGAATTACATGCCAGAAATCTACCGTTAGCTTTTACAGATTGCTTAATGAAATATCGGGTAATTTTTTTAAATTTAACAGAGATGTGATCAGGGTTGTGCGATACCGATATATCGTATCGAAATATCGGTATCGAGTATCGAATATCGGTATCGAAAAAATCTTGAGCAGTATCGGTATCGAAATATTGGTATTGAAAAAAATTTAAGCGGTATCGAATATCGAGTATCGCTATCGAATGAATTTTTGGAAGTATTGGTATCGAAATATCGGTATCGTTTGTAAAAATATCGGTATCGCACAACCCTGGATCTGATATTTTAGATAAAATATTTTTCAGGAATCATCAGAATTTATAATAATTGCAGATGTTGATGATATTTTATTTCCAAAACATGAAACATTTCTTGATGAATTTTTACATTTAAAACATAAGCATCCAACTGCTGCCGGATTTATGTATCATCGAAGTTATGCAAAAATTGATGTTGGTAAAGCTTATCATTTTCTTAGCAATCTTTAACTTTTTAAATTTTAGCAAAAGATTTTTATCAATTTTCAATATCAAAAACAATTCAAACATTAAAAGTTGCCGAACCTGTTTATTTTGGAAAAACAGTTTATCAACCAAAATATGCGGAAACTGCATGGATTCATAATCCTGGATTAAAAAATGATACAACAATTACAGTACCAAAAGGATTTGGTCGAATGTTTCATGTCCAAATTGAAGATTCAAAAATTAGAAAAGTTAATAATACTTATTTTTTTGGTGAAAAGGTAAGCAAAATTAGAATTTATAAAAATTTCACAATCTTCTTTTTTCAGGAAGACCTCAAAACCTTTAAAGACTTTAATCCAATTCCAAAAAATGCCATTGGAAAAATAATGCATGAATTTATTTTATCCTTCAAAAATTTTCCAAATTTTCAGTCAAATAATTTTTATACGGATATTTTATTTGAATGTAACAAAAATCATGAAATTTGGAACGAAAATCTGTCATGTTTAACGCCATTTCAATGTATTGAACCAAAAATGGATGTTAATTTTAAATGTAGGACTGCAAAAAGAAATTATTCTGTAAAATATTTAAACGATCATGTTTTTTATCTTCCAAAAAATGAACATTTTTGGGAATCAAGAAACGATGGATGCCATATTCTTACAAATTAAAGCAGAAAGTTTTTAATAAATTTTTTCTGCTTTAAAAATTAATAATTCAACCTTTCACCGGATAAATAAGCAACAACACCGTTTTAACAAATATAATATAAGACATAAATATAAAAAAAAAACATACAACCACTTGACATAATATTACAGTATCCAATTTATGATAGCAATCGAAAACTTGGCCGTTCACTTCCTGTCCAAAATCCCCAAATTCCGAAATATACGGTATGTGCAAATTCATCAATCCCTTCTTCATTTTCTCCATTTTGTAAAAAGTTTATACCAACATCACAATCAGCAGCAACATTTTTCTATAATCAATTTATTAGATATTGTTAAAAAAAGAGCATACAAACCTTTAAAAATTCAATAACTTGTTCAGGATTAAAATGGCTAACATTGACAGATCGAAGAAGGATTTTATCGAATTTGCTTGCAAATGGAATCTTTAATAATTTTGTTAATGTTTCTTTATTCGTTGGAATATTGTCACCACTAAAAACGGGTATAGTTATTTTTTCGATTTTGAAGTAAAGAAAAACGTACGAAATTCTTTCAATCGATGGCATTAAAGCAATTATATCTTCCAAGCTTATCAACTTTCCACCATCATCAACAATTCTTACATCCACAAGTGTTAATTCCAAAACATTTCCATGTCCAACCAAAAATATAAATTCATTAAATGAAATATCTTGATCAATAATTGTTATATATTTTGCATTGCATTCATACATCTTTGGAATTAACTTTGATAAACATTTACGATCCATTCCATCACAATAAAGTACTGTAGAAAGATAAACATTATAAAAATTCAACTGATCCATTTCAGAAACTTTAAAATGTACAGATTGTTGATAATACTCCGCTTCAATATGGTCCTCACCATCAGTAATTTTTAAAGTATGACAAATAAGTGTTGGATTTCGAAGAAACATATATTTGCAGATAAAAGATAGTTTAAGCTGAACAGCAGCAGATGCATTTTTAAGGATGTAATAAATCATGCTATCTTTGAATGGAAAGTTTTGGCTTATAGCATTTTCCGAAGTAAAATGTACATATAATAGTTGATGTTCGGTTGTTGTTGTCGTTAGAAGAATGTCATGGTTATTAATCGTTGTAAAAAAGTGTTCATCGGATATTTCAAAGCTGAACGGATTTTCCCATGGTATTGAAAATGTACAATTTTTGCAATGTTCTTTTACAGCGTTACAGTAGTTTTCTTTCATTTCTTCATCATCACGAAATAATCGGCAGTATTTTGAATATGTATGAAGCATTGTCTACAAATGATACTGTATAAACATGTTAAAGCAAGCTAAAACTTACATCAATATCATGCTTTTCCAAAAAAGAAATATACATATTCCATATATTTTTATTCTTCAGTTCCGATCCAAGAATGTATTCAAAATTGTGCTTCACAAAATCAACATCATCAGCTGTTAAAACCAATTCAAGCCATGCGTCATTAGTACCTTCAAAGGATGTAAGCTTTTGATATAACTCTAATGCTTTAGTATAGCTTTCAATGAGTTTTTTGGATGGCATTGAACCTATAAAATGCCATTAAAGTTAGAAGCTACTTTTCTTTCTTGAAAAAAACTTACAAGCATTTTGTTCATAACATTGCCAAATCTTTTTTAAATTAGGATTTGGATATGTAAGATTATCCACCAAAATTTGAACATCTTTAACCAATGAAATATCATCTTCATTTGCTTCCTTCCATTTGTTAATAACATTTTTTCGTTTATTAAATATAAGCTTTCGTTGCAAAAAGAATCCATACCCAAAATGACTGAATAAACCAAGGTTATCTTGGGGATAATAGAGTTGATACACTGATGGTATTTCAAATTGTGCTATAGCTTCCCAAATTAAACCTTTATCTTCAAGTAATCTGTAAAACTTTGTATTAGGATACTGTAGAACGTTGTTAAAAGACAGCTTACACAAACATCCCATACCAAACTTCTTTAGTTAACATATTACAATGAATAAAACGTCGAAATAAAGCAAGTATTTTATCACCTTTAAAATGGTTTAAGCATTGTTCAATTTCGGGTAAAAAGCTTCGGTAATATGGATCAGGATTTTCATAGAATACTGGTGGAAGTTCTATTGGCATTTTTGGAGAAATTTATTAGTGCAGTATTAAATGTGTAAAAATGGTAAATATAGTTTTTATGACTAAATTTATGTTAAAAATAGAAATATCGATAATTACGAAAGCAAAAAAACCTCAAGAAACGTTTCAAAAACAATTTTTTAAAGCCTCTTGTCATTCGTTCGCAGAAAGCTAACATTATAAAAAGAAGAAAAAAGCGTAGCAGAAGTTTTACTGTAAAAAAGTAAAACTACTTCAACTTTTTCCAAGCATGTTTTAACCCCCATTAAACTTCATTGAAATATAAACGCCTTTATTGATATTAACTAATCAAATAAATATATAGAAATAAAATACAAAGAACATAATTATCATAAAATTAATTACTATATCACAATTGCTGCTTTTGATATCGAATACCACCAACTGGAAAGAGTTTATCGGTATTCATAGATGATGTTGAATTTGATGGAGATACACCAGAAATACATGATGAAGTATCACCTTCAACATTACACATTCCACGAAAAGTAACAATATCAGGAGATGGTGGACGTTCAATACTAAAAATTTTTTTATGCAATTTGTTAATCCTAGAGAAAAAAAGACATACGTTTTTGCAGATTTAGTTGGAGTTTTAACAGCAGCATTACCAGCATCAGCTTTTGCATATGATTCAATATCAAAAGCAAAATCAGGAATAAGATTATGTTTCTTTGGTTGATGAGGCTTTTCAGGTTGTTGATTTTCTTTTTGTTGATGAGATTCTTGAACGGCTTTTGTAGCAGCAGCTTTTGATTTACGATGTCCACGTCCAACTTTATTATTCCTAAAATGTATCATATTATTAACGGCGCTTTATTTGCAACAGCTAAATCCTCAACATACAGTAATAAGAGATGGACAATCGACGGCAATGTTAGCTGTTGGTAAACACAACCAAATCTACTGAGCAACGTTTTTCCGCCTTTCAGAAACTTTTGACTGTTCAAAAGTTTCTGAAACAAACAGCTAACACGAGTTGCGATTGCCCATCTCTGACAGTAATCCATTTGCAACTTCCCCAAATAAAGTTAAAACTTACTTTGGAAACTTTACACGAATATCCACTTCAATTTCACAATCTTGTCCAGAAAGCAGAGAAAGCTTTGAGCTAATTTCATCGATTACTTTATCCAAGCTTGCACCAGGTTGAAGTTCATAATTCTTTGAATTTTTTTCAATTTGATTCATCTTTCACCACCAACGTTTTGACGACACTTTCTTCGTTGAAACAAAATCCTTCACAATGACGCTCTCGACAGAAAAAAAATGAACGGAAGCATTTTACTCATTCTGTTCATTGAAAAAACAAAATATGCATAAAAAATTTGAAAAAAATTGAACATTGAATTTCTGGGGCAAAAAAAAAAAAAAAAAAGGAAGACGTTCGTGGACAAAAAGCCAAACAACTTTCAAGCAAAATTTTTTTCAGCGAAAAACTGTAATAAAACTTTTTTTTCGTTCTGCAAATTTTGCAGTGCAAAAACATTTCCAACTTTAGTTTAAGACTTACCATTGCTAAATGAACGCTAAAAATAATTACTCAACAACGATTTTTCGCTTTCCATTAAACATAAATTTTTGGACGCAGCAAATCTGGAAGTTTGCTATTTTTCAAAATTTTTTTTTGCAGTTTTTATGATAATTTTCTTATTAAAAGTTAAATATTAAAAAACTAAAAAATATTTAACTTTATTAGGATTTCTGTTATCGTTTAAATCTTAATAACCAACAAAAAAACTTGTTGAAAGCTAATATTAAAACATTAGATTTATATCGGATAAAAGAAATTTTAGCAATTATCTAAAAAACAAAGAAAACAGCTAAACAAAAAACATTGTAAGAATTTAAATGTCTGAGAATTTAAAAAATAGAGCTAACAATAGTGATTAATTAATTAATTGGGTCAAAACAGTTATAATAATTGTTATTTAAATGCAAAAAAATTTATTTATTTTTCATTAAACATGGGAATTTACTTTTGTAAAATTTGTGCCCGACCACAAAATTCTTTTCAACCCCGATATCGTGGAATTTCATGTAATGCATGTTTGGTATTTTTTCAGAGATCAATTTATTTGGAACCAAATTTTAAGTGTAAAAAAGGACACAAATGTTTTGACGGTAAAAATTATAAGAGTTTAAAAATATTAAATCTGCATATAAATTTTAGGTTCTCCGAAACAAATTTTACGGTGCCGAAGATGTCGATACAAAAAATGTATTAGTGTTGGCATGCCTGCACCGATTATTAGATCCCTCCCCAACAGCAGCGGCAAAAATGCCATTGGAAATGGCACTTATTTATGCTTTAACAGTTGACAAAATTATATCGGATATTACTTTAAATCCAAAAATCGTTCAACCATATTTGAAAAAACAATGCCAAATACTTTTCATAGAATCCTTTGAAAATGCCAAAAATCAAACGACAACTTCAACAACAAACTTCCCTCCAAAAATTAAATGTCTAGCGAATTTGTTTCAAAATAATTTGTTCAATGTCAAAAATGAATTGCGTTATTTTTGTTTCATTTCTGTTTGCAAATTTGGATTTAAGAATCTGCCAGAAAATGAAAGAGAACAAATGCAAAAACTTCAAAATAATGGTTTTAGAAAACTTGAAACAGAAAAAATTAATTTAAGTATTTTATTAGAATGGATTAAAATTTCAAAGCAATGTTTAAATGTTATCGAAATTTTTTCATTTGTTTAAAAAGTTGTATCATTTTTTGGTAAATTTTAAAATAGTAAATATTTAATTATAACTTAAAAGTAAAAAAATATGACAAGCAGGTCGTTGTTATTAGATTAGCGTCTTTAAAGGAAAATGCTCAAATTTAAAGCTAAAAAACTGTTGTGCTTTTTCACTTTTTTTGAAACGACGAAGGTTTCGGAGTCAATAAACCCAAGGTCTAACTGAAACTTCTCTCTCTTTTTTGAAGATGAAAAAAAGCGAGTCGGAGATAACGGGCTTCTCAAAAAAATAAAAAATCAGTTATTCATTTTTCAATTTTAAAAAAATGGACAGTTTTATGAAATTTTTTTTAAAATATAAACCATTGTAACTTATTAAAGGCTGATACTTTATCTGGCTTTGTTTAAACGTTTAGAAACACTTTTCTTTTTTAACGTCAAATCGTTGAAGAAAAACAACTATTAATCGATTACATTTGAATTCGTCTTTCATTTATCAAATGGAAACAACATTAACTTATTTTAATCGATTTGTTTTTTAAGAATTATGGACTTGATTTGATAAACAAAAAAAGCACAAAAATATGAGTTAATACGTTGTCTTTGAAACTGTTTTTATTTTCACCGATAAAATGTTTTTTTTTACTTCAAAACTCTCCAATCGGCTGTCAATTGATAATCAAAAAATTTTGAGAGGCATAATTTTTTTTTAATAATTTTAGTGAAAAAGTAATTTTGTTAACAAGTTGTAAAAAATACATTAATAAATCAAATATGATAAGTTAACGAAAACATTTTGAAACATTTTTGCTCTCGTTTTTATCGAAAAGTTTTACGCTAATATGTTAGCTTTTTGGGTAACTTCAAAGTAAAAAGTTTTTTTTGGCAAATAATATTCAAATATTTATCATAAAAAAAGACATAAACAATTTTTTTCGGCATAAAAAAACTATTTTTTTTCTGTCAGTAAAATAAAAAGAGAGACTACAATGGTTCAATATCAACATAATGTAAATGTGGATGATTTTGTCGAATAATTCCTTCTATTCGATCAATTTCTGTTGCAAGTTGATCAATAATTCCTTCCCCATGATTTATAATCCATTCTTCTACTTCTTCTTGATTTTTAAAACCTGTTGCTTCCTAAAAAATGTTGTTGTTTATTTGTTTTGTTAAGATTTTTAATGGTCAAAAACAAACATTTAATAAAATTGAAAGATCACATTTTTCTTGTAAATATCTTCGGGTAACTTCTTTTCCATTAAAATCAACTTCAGCCTTAAATCTTGAAGAATCAATTCCAACGGAGGTTGCTTTAACGTCATCAATAATGCTAAAAATTATCTTGTTTTTAGAAGTCATAAAATTTAAATGTTTGAAATCCTTAGTTTCTCGAGCAATGTTTTAATTTGTTGGTCCTCACACGAAAAAGTTTAATTCGTAGGTCCTGATACGAAAAATTATACAAATAATATTTGTCAATTTAGTAACTCACTTTACAACAGGATCCCGTTTCATTCGTTCCAAAATAACAGATGTAACTTTTTTGGGTAAAGATTTTCCTAATAATGCCCGGGCATTTGTTCGAATTACAACAACTGCAACAAAGCCCAATAAAAATGCAATTAAAATAGATCCAATACTATCGGGTAAATGATTTGTTGAATGTGAACTTAAGAAATAACAAACAGATGCAATTAAAACTCCGATTACTGCAGCAGTATCTTCAAATAATACAACATTTAAACTTGGTCGAGTTCCAGACAATACTAAAAAAATGAATGTTATTAATATTTAATAAATAAAAATGTAAAAAATTGTTCGTTAAAATAAATATTTTTTGTCTGACTTTTATTGAAACTTATCAACTCAAAGTAAATTGAAGATTGATAAATGTCGTGTGAATGATGAAATAAACACCTAATAAATGATTCCGGACACCTGAGGTACAATAGATGTACAATCAAATAAGAAAAAAATCTTACCAAAATTTATAAATGAAGTCTTTGCTGCTTTAGAAAGTTTATTAACTTTATAAATTGCTTGAATTGCTGAAGCACCAGAAAATAATCCGGAGACTCCTAATGCAACATAAGCCTAAAAAATTGAAAAGGTTAAAATTTTTTTAATTGTTCAATCACATTTGAAGAGTCTTTAACAAATATCTTTAAGTTAACAAAGGTTTTGACCTTTTCAAATGCTATTATTGTTGTCATAAACATACCATAACATGTGGTTCCATTTCTTCAGGTTCTAAAATTCCATCAATTCCATGATAAAGTGATAAACCGCAACCCAAAAAGAATATTCCACATCCTGCCATTAATGCAGTTACATATCGAATATTTCCATATCCATATGGATATTTTGGAGATGGAGATCGATCAGCTGATTTTATTCCTATAAAAAATGAGATTAATTTTGTTTTTTTTTGTTGGAGTTGATTTTAGGAAAAACTGGAAAAGCGAAAAAAACTCGAAAATATAATATTGGTTGCAAAAAACAAATGCAAATAATTTGTGTTTCAAAAAAATGCTTAAGTAAATTATTTGATTTTTTAACAAAAAGTGGTTCAGAGATTACGATTTTTTCGTACGGCTGAATTTTTAATTTAAAAAAGAAAGCTCCACGTTTTTAAAGTTTTCTTAAAAACTGATCCAGCATTTTTTTGCAAATTATAAATGAATAAAATACCAGACTTTAGTTAATGCTTAACTTTTAGGTTGTATAGAAAAATTTGTCTCACATATAAACATCTCTTCTAGCAAAATAATCTTCTCCCACTTTATCCCATAACTTTTTTAACATAAAATGCTTACCAATATATAAAATTGCTTGATTTAAAGTATCAATGGAAGTATGAATTCCTTCAGCAAACAGCGATTTCGAAGATGTTAAATATGCAGCAATAAATTTAAGGATGGCATCAATAATATTAATAACTAACGCAATAATTACAACATCGTCACCATGTTCAACTTTTGGTTTCTGAATTTCAACGGTTGTTGGCTTCTGAACTTGAATTTCAACCTTTTTTTCATCCATTTTTTTTAAAATTAATTCAATAAAAAAGTTTTGATTTTTTAAAAGAAGAAAAGAAAAACAATGGAAAAAAAGTTGAGAGTTTAAATCAATCTCCCAATTTTATTTGGGTGCTATCAAAACATTTTTTATGAGAAAAAACAGAACCGGTTTAAATCAATGCCAACGAGAAAAGAGAAGACGATGGATGAGAGAGAGAACGAAAAAAAAATGTGAAGAAAATAAAATCATTATTTATTATTTTTCAAAAAATGATTCCATTCTAACTTTTTTTTTATTTTGATTGACCTTAAAAAAATGATATAAATATGTTTTGGTGTAAAAAAAACGTTTTCATTTAATAACACGGAAAAAAATCTGCACGTATTTGGGTGTAACTTTTTTCTCTCTCTTCCTAATGATGTCAATAAAGTCCAAATATAAAAAAAACAATTCGTCAAATCGTTTTAAACGTAGTTTAGATTAGGCAACGATTTTATTCATCGGAAGTTGTTATTCAACATAATTATGAAAAAACTGAAAATATTTTGTTCCTACTAAATATTTTTTGCTATGTTTGAACAACTTTGTTGATCCTGAAACATCTTTCTACTGTTTTGCTAAGAAAAAAGCGTTATTTTTTATTTCAATAAAATTTATAAAACGATTAGAATCAATCAATCTCCAAAAAAAGATGAAAAGTATCCTGGTCTTGATCACAAAAAATCCTCCCGGCATATTCTCCACTTCATTACAATATGGTTTTATATTGCTTTATTTTCAATAACAGTAATACAAAAAACCCAATGGACACACCGAAAATAATATTATGTTATACAAAAATAATTAAGAGACATTTCTTGATTAAAAATAATTTCAACCTAAGCAGAAGAAGAAGGCTGTTTCAAAAAGGAATTCGGCGACACTTAAAAAATGTTGAAAAAAGCAATCTGAGAAGATAATAATCAAAAAAAAATATTCAAAAATCGGTTAAAATGAGGATATGGAAAAAAAGCTTACTCATTTGGTTCCTAGGATACCGAAACCGATTCAGATTAACGTTTAAGTTTTTGTTGATGCCATTCACTAAACCCTCCAAAATAAATCATTAAAATCTCACAAATAAAATTCAAACAAGTCTTTGGTATAATTAAGTAATTTCAAAATGATTTCAGCATATATAAAGTATTAATGCTGCCAATATAACATGAAATCATACATTCAGCAGATAATATAATTTCTTATTATTTGCTGAAAGCTAATACATTTCAGCTATCAGCTTTGATAAAGGCTCCGCGAATTTTTGTAACACTCTTTTTTTTATAAAACAAAAGGCAAAAATTAAAAAAAATATAAATTTATTTTCATAAAAATTACAATAATTAAAAAAAAAAACAAAATTATTAATTAGAACACAAAAATGTCGATTATTGCAAAAACAATAAATTGTTAAAAAGTATTTTTTAACGTTAAAGTCACAAAATTACAAATAAATAGCATATCCAAAAAATTTCATAGACTTATATTTTATTAAAAGATAAATAAAGAAAACCATAATAAACCAATGGTAAAAATCAAACACCGAAAAAAAACTTTTCCTAATTTTGTGTAAAACTTATGTTTACAAAAAATTAGGATCCCCAATTACAAAATCTGTGTTAATAAAGTTAAAAAAAGGACTCCAAAATCTTTTTATTACATTCCCCATATTTCCCGACAAAAAGATACAAAGAATAAAAACCACCCAAGTAAATAAAAAAAGAAATAAATGACCTTCACCAAATATTATCAAAAAGCAAATATTATCCCATCCCCACTCATTAAAACCAAGTTAAGAAAAAGCATAAAAAATATTTAAAAAATGTTGTGATAAATTTGATAATTCAATTAAACGAGCATCAGAAACTTGAAAATCCTTTAATTTTGTTAAACCAAAATTTTGAACAAATTTAATTTTTGATTGTTCTTCAATTGGAAGCCATTGAATTTCAACTTTGCAAATTAAAAGATGCATGAATGAAACCAATTCATTTTTGGCAATCGAATATTTCAAAAATAAATGTGCAAGAAAGAATTCCCTTTGAGACATTTTTGTAATATCTGCAGTTTCAACCTTTTTAAATGCATCTGAAATTAGGTCTTGTTTTGATTGTCCCCCAAATATTCTGTAATCATATTTGGAAATTGAATTGAATTTGCCAAAATTGTATCAATAATTTTTGCAAATATTACTGCCTTTTCTTTTACAGTTTCTTTTGCTTGTGGTGCAAGTGGTGCAGATTGTGGAGCAATTGGTGTAGCCTGTGTTGGTGCAGCTGGTGCAACAGGAGCAGCAGACGATTGAGGTTGCATTCCATTTGTACTCATTCCAATTTCAATACATTTATCGAATCGGCATCGACGGCAACCTTTTCCAAGGACTGATGGAGCTAAAAAAATAAAAATAAAAAAATAAAAATTGTAATTTTTCATTTATCGCAACTTTTTTAAAGGAAAAAGTTTAAAATATTATTTATAAAAATAAAAAACTTACAAATTAAACAATCATTTGAAGCTTTACATTTGTAATCTTTTTCCTTTGTAATTGAACGAGCAAAAAATGCTGCACATGATTTACAACATCTTCCACCGTATCTTCGCGAACTGGATGGAATTGAAGTTGTACAAATAAAGCATGGAATTTCATCGGATTTCATTACTTTTACTGAGATTCAACGTGAAATCTAAAAAAGAGAGAGGCTTTTTGGTAAAAAATCCAAAAACTGAATAATTTTAATAAAAATTCTTCAGCTTAAATCTGACTGAAAATGACCTAAATTATAATTTAAAAATTTAAATTTAAACAAAGGGTCAAAGTCGAAATCAGCAAAGTTTCGCCCCCTCCCATTTTTTTATTATTAAAAACCCGAGTTTACCGTTACCGTTTTCTCCGCCATCTTTGATTTTTATCTCAGAAGGAATCACGCCATCTTTGGTTAACTATTTTTTCGACAATGACAAATTTGAATAATATTTTGGCAAAAAAATTTTTTCCGAGTTTTATAAATGTTTTGTTGTTGTTCGATCAGTTTCTTCGTTCAAAAATGATGTCAGTATCATTTTTCTAATTTTCTAGACCTCTTCTTTTTTTTCGTTTTGTAAGTTTTTCGTTTTTTAGATTTTATCGGTTGAAAAAATGACGCGAGATTGTTACCTTCTGAATGAATGAGTGAAAAACGAGTCTTTTGTTGACAACCTTTTCAACAAAACTTTCTGACTGGCACGTACCAACAGTAAAATTTGAAATAAGATGATTCCGTTTTTTGTTTTGAGTGAAATATTTTTTGAATGGTAGCAAAACAATAGGTGTCTCGCAAAGATAAAGAAAATCTTCTGCTGTTTTTGTTTGTTATATAATTTCAGTGTTTGTAATCAAAACATTTTTATAATTACTGTAAATAGATATGTTGATCAAATTAAATTTTTTTGTCAAAAAGTTTTTTTCTTTCCTTTCATATTCTTTTACTGAAAATTAAATGTGAAGCCAAATCAATTTTTTTCGTAGACCATCTCTTAGAAAAAACCTAGATCAATATAAAACTTTTATGGTGTGTATAAAGTTTTTTTAAAAAATTTGTTTCTTGCCGATTATTAAATCTTTTGGATACTCAATTGGTTAAAATACTGTTGCGATAAAAACTTCTCTTGCTTTTATTTTTAAAATGCCTTTCTTTGTTTGCTGCATTATAGATATGTAAAAAAGAGAAATCCACTCCTTTCAACGACTCACAAAAAATAGCAGATCTTTTTCAATTTTTTGTTGTTTTTTTAAAAACGATTTGAAGAAAAAACGTGCTTACCCTTCTGAGTGTCCGTTGTATCGTTGTTGGACAAAAAAATGAAATTCAACCAAAATTTTTTTTAACTCAACATTGATTTTAATGGAGTTTAACAAAAGTAAAAATTTTAAGCTCATGAAATGAATTTTCTATCAAGAAATGTTAAATCCAGAACAGCTACAAAAAAAAACATTTTTTTAATTAATCTGATTTTATGATTCATAACAAATTTTGAATCAGATGCCAACGGCAGACATATATTTCCGACATACCTTGAAAGACATGTCTTTGTTACTTATATGGCTACGGTAGTCCATAAATGATAAGACTTCAGAGCTAAATGTCTACTGTATTATCACAAAACAAAATCTAAGGCAAAACTTTCCTAAAGTGAATTGATTTGTTTAAAACAGTAGAAAAGCTGAAGTTATACGGTAGTACGATAGGCGAAAAAGAAGAGATAAGTTAAATAAAAGATATTATCAAATTCAAAAAATCGGGAAATCAAGAAACAAAAAATTAAATTTGATGCATGAAGAAAAAAAATTTTACATAGTGTTTAAAAATATAAACAAAAATGCCATTCTATTTAAAAAATTAATATTCAGCTTTCTTTGAAATTTAAAACGCTTGGAAAATCAAAAAAACGAAACATCAAAAACTTTGGTGACGTTCTTCAAAGTTATATATCAAACCTTTCTTTTTGTAAAACACGACAGATAAAATCTAAATAACCAAAAACTGAAAAAAAGGTGAAGAAATTTTGCAGCTTAAAAAAATCAAAAGATGTTTTTGACTTTGTTTTTGTGTGAAAAGTAAACTGAAAATTGATCGTGATAAAAACGATGGGTTTGAGATGTTAAGAAAGCTTAAATTACACTAATTATTTAAAAAATGCATTCTTATTTCATTTGCTATAGTCGAAAAAAAATTAACCAAAAATGGCACACATCGAAGTGATGTGAAGAAAATAAAATCATTATTTATTGTTTTTCAAAAAATGATTCTATTCTAACTTTTTTTTATTTAGATTGATCTTAAAAAATGATATAAATATGTTTTGGTGAAAAAAAAAAAACGTTTGCACTCTCATTTTTTCTGTTATCTTGTTTTTGTCTGACTTGAGTGCTCGGTCCAAAACAGTGAACCCTCAGTTCGATGTGGGGATGATTCCTTCTGAGATAAAAATCAAAGATGGCGGAGAAAACGGTAACGGTAAACTCGGGTTTTTAATAATAAAAAAATGGGAGGGGGCGAAACTTTGCTGATTTCGACTTTGACCCTTTGTTTAAATTAAAATTTTTATATTTAAAATTTAGGTCATTTTCAGTCGGATTTAAGCTGAAGAATTTTTATTGAAATTATTCAGTTTTTGCTTTTTTTCTAAAAAGCTTCTCTCTTTTTTTGCTTGCTTAGTTTTTTTTGATTTTGAGCTTTTTTGAATGCAAAATGAAACCTGATGAAATTCCATGCTTTATTTGTACAACTTCAATTCCATCCAGTTCGCGAAGATACGGTGGAAGATGTTGTAAATCATGTGCAGCATTTTTTGCTCGTTCAATTACAAAGGAAAAAGATTACAAATGTAAAGCTTCAAATGATTGTTTAATTTGTAAGTTTTTTATTTTTATAAATAATATTTTAAACTTTTTCCTTTAAAAAAGTTGCGATAAATGAAAAATTACAATTTTTATTTTTTTATTTTTATTTTTTTAGCTCCATCAGTCCTTGGAAAAGGTTGCCGTCGATGCCGATTCGATAAATGTATTGAAATTGGAATGAGTACAAATGGAATGCAACCTCAATCGTCTGCTGCTCCTGTTGCACCAGCTGCACCAACACAGGCTACACCAATTGCTCCACAATCTGCACCACTTGCACCACAAGCAAAAGAAACTGTAAAAGAAAAGGCAGTAATATTTGCAAAAATTATTGATACAATTTTGGCAAATTCAATTCAATTTCCAAATATGATTACAGAATATTTGGGGGACAATCAAAACAAGACCTAATTTCAGATGCATTTAAAAAGGTTGAAACTGCAGATATTACAAAAATGTCTCAAAGGGAATTCTTTCTTGCACATTTATTTTTGAAATATTCGATTGCCAAAAATGAATTGGTTTCATTCATGCATCTTTTAATTTGCAAAGTTGAAATTCAATGGCTTCCAATTGAAGAACAATCAAAAATTAAATTTGTTCAAAATTTTGGTTTAACAAAATTAAAGGATTTTCAAGTTTCTGATGCTCGTTTAATTGAATTATCAAATTTATCACAACATTTTTTAAATATTTTTTATGCTTTTTCTTAACTTGGTTTTAATGAGTGGGGATGGGATAATATTTGCTTTTTGATAATATTTGGTGAAGGTCATTTATTTCTTTTTTTATTTACTTGGGTGGTTTTTATTCTTTGTATCTTTTTGTCGGGAAATATGGGGAATGTAATAAAAAGATTTTGGAGTCCTTTTTTTAACTTTATTAACACAGATTTTGTAATTGGGGATCCTAATTTTTTGTAAACATAAGTTTTACACAAAATTAGGAAAAGTTTTTTTTCGGTGTTTGATTTTTACCATTGGTTTATTATGGTTTTCTTTATTTATCTTTTAATAAAATATAAGTCTATGAAATTTTTTGGATATGCTATTTATTTGTAATTTTGTGACTTTAACGTTAAAAAATACTTTTTAACAATTTATTGTTTTTGCAATAATCGACATTTTTGTGTTCTAATTAATAATTTTGTTTTTTTTTTTAATTATTGTAATTTTTATGAAAATAAATTTATATTTTTTTTAATTTTTGCCTTTTGTTTTATAAAAAAAAGAGTGTTACAAAAATTCGCGGAGCCTTTATCAAAGCTGATAGCTGAAATGTATTAGCTTTCAGCAAATAATAAGAAATTATATTATCTGCTGAATGTATGATTTCATGTTATATTGGCAGCATTAATACTTTATATATGCTGAAATCATTTTGAAATTACTTAATTATACCAAAGACTTGTTTGAATTTTATTTGTGAGATTTTAATGATTTATTTTGGAGGGTTTAGTGAAACATAATAATGTCAGAAAGCATTAACTTAATCCAAATCCCTGATATCTTAAATTTTTATTAATTATTTTTTAATAATTTCCCATTTGATTGTTAAAAGTTAAACAGTTGTTTAAGAATTTTTTTGAACAAAAGCTTTTATTAATGAACAAAAGGAAGAATTTAAAAAAATTGTTTTTTAACTTTTGTTGTTAAGCAAACAATGAATGCAACTGCTTTTGTGTTTTTACACGTTTAATGAAAAATAAAAAATAAATGAGGAAAAAATTTTCCATTTTAATTTATGAAGCTGAATATTTTTTAGTAGTACTTTTGTTATAAGAATCAAAACAGTTTATATGAGTAGGATGTTTTGCATTTGTCAAAATGTTATTCCAATGTGTAAATAATTATTGTGCAATAAAAATCATTTGTTTCAAAATTAAAAATATATGAAAAGTGTTAGGTAAAATTGATGACTACCATTAAACAATATTTATAAATGGAAGCAGAATATTGAATGAAATGAAGAAATTGACGAAAACTTTTTCTGATCTGCAAGCAAACCAAAACGAGAAAACTATTGAATTTTTAAAAATTGACGTATTTTTCTTTTGTTTTTTTCACTATTAGAAAATTTATGATATTTTTTGTTTTAAATATTTTATATTTTAAAAATTTAAATGATCTGTGTCTTTAAATTATTAAAAAAATAAAAAAGCGAAAAACAATTATAAATATAATTTTAAAATCAAGTAAAGAAGTAAATTATACATTATTTATAAATAGTTTTATTAATTTCTTTCCAATTTCACAAATTGAATTTATCTTTTATTATGCTTGTTTTTTTAAGGAAAATGTAATAAATATTCTAGAAAGTAAATATTGATTAATAAAAAGGCTACTAATTGTATATGATTTTTTCTATAAAGTCAGCTTTTACATTTTTGTAAATAATGCACCATTTTAGTCGTCTGCTAAAACAAAGAAGAATTTTTATTTGTTTACAACACTACATTTAAACATAACACTTAAATGCAAGGACTACAAACATTTATAAAAAAGTTTAATTTAAAAAAATTTGTGCTTTTTAAACACGGCCACGATAACCGCCTTGTGAGCCATGACCACCAGATCCAACTTGGCTGTCAGAGCTTCGAGCAGGGCATGGACAATATTCTGCATCAACACCAGGTTCACCAGATTCTCCGGCTTCTCCAGCATCACCATTGTCACCGTTTTGTCCATTTTTGCCAGGTGGCCCACGTTCACCTTCTTCACCAGGTTGACCAATTGGGCCTTCTTCACCGGGAGCTCCGATATCTCCAACTGGACCAGGAGGTCCTTGTTCACCCTTAAGTCCAGGTAATCCAACAAGTTTGGTGGCATCTGCACCGGGTTCACCGGTAGGTCCTTTTTCGCCAGCAGGCCCAACTGGACCTTCAGGTCCAAGGGATCCCGGGAATCCAGGATTTCCATCACGGCCAGGAACACCAGGTTGACCTCGAGCTCCCCGCATCCCCCGTGCACCAGGACGACCATCAGGTCCTTGTGGTCCAGGAGCCCCAGCGGGGCATGTGAAGCATTCACCATATTCTTGTCGTTGAGCTTGTGTATGTTCACCATCAACTCCATCTTTGCCAGGGATACCAGGAATGCCATCAAGACCATCATGACCAGGGAAACCTTTTTCACCAGGTGGTCCAGCAGGGCAGGTATTTTCAGTTTGTGCACAATTACATTTTCCACTAGATGAACCTTGTGGGCCTTGTGGGGGAGCAGATTGTGAACCGAATTGTGGTGGAACACCAACACCAGGATGTTGTGGGCCATTACTGCTTGGACCAGATGGGAATTGTGGAGAGCCACCAGAATTATTTCCACCATATCCTTGAGGAGCAGCAGCACCATATCCGCCATACGATTGACGTCGAATACGATTATTTCCATTGAGTTTAACCATATCACCCCAAATTGCATCAGATTCAGCCTAGAAATGAGTTATGTTGTATCGGATTTCATATATTCGTTGTTTAAGCTTACTCGGAAGACACTCATTTCTTGATAAAGTGTTTCACGAGTATCTTGAATTGTTTCAGAAATCAATTTTCCAAAAACAACGATAGTAAAAAATGTTCCAGCCGCAAGGGCACCTGCTGTAAATGCCGCAAACTTGGTCATGGCTCCTAAAAATTTTCAAAGATTTAGTTCTATTATCAAAGATGATGTTAATATGATTAATAATTTCCCACATATTTCATCCACTTTTATACTCCTATTAAGACACTTCACTCTCGTTTTCTCGAAGTTTTCCCGATTCCGCCCTTTTTCTGCTTTTTTCTTTGTTTCTCACTTTTTAATTTTTAATAACCTGATTCTTCGAAAAAATTTTGTCGAAGAATTTTATTAATTTTTTTCTTTTTTTTTTGGTGAAAAAGAAAATTATAATTTTTAATTCTTTAATAAAAAAGAAAGAAAAAAATATTCCAAATTTTTGACGAGATTTTTCTGGAACAAGTTCTTTTAACAATTTGCATTCTATTAATATTAATTTTTTATGCATGAATAAATTTGATTATTTTTGATATTTATTAACTGTCTTGTGGATATCTTTTGTAAATTAAATGATATGTGTAAAATGGTTTTTAAACAGCTGATCATTGAAAAGTAACAATTACTGCCCAACCACTTAAAGCTTTTGATTTCTCAAAAAAACCATAAAAGAATTGATACGAGGAAATTCTCAAATTTTATGAAAAAATAAGTTATTTATTAAACTAATTAGCATTCCTCAATTTGTTTAAAACTTTTTGTATAAAAAAATATAACAAAAAATGGGAAATTAGTATTTTATGGAAAAATGAATGCAAGCTTTGCGGTGCATAATATTTAGAAAACTTATATTTTTTAACTTTTGATGTTTTACGGAATCTAGATAACCAGGCCATGCTTTTTTGCTTTTTGCTTTACGGTGTTATAATTTTTTATATAAAATTTATTAAAGATAACATAACAGAGATATTGGTTTTTCACCACATTTTAAACAACAACAAAATAAATATGCTTTTTACGCAAATGTTCACTAAAAATGAATTACTTTTGTTTTTGTTTTTCGGAGCAACGACAATAATTCATTTCTTTTTGATTATCAAAAAGTTCTTGTAATTTATCGAACAAAGCATAATCATCATTATTCATTGCAGGAAGGTCAATCATAGGAATTTTAAATTCATGATTCTTTGTTTCAATGATTTCTTTAAGACCGGCTTTGAGACGAAGCTTGTAATGATCAGAAATTTCGTAAGAAAATGAAAAGCGGAGTGTTGTTTTCTTGTTTTTCTGTAAATATGAAAAACTTTATTCGCTCAGAAATGAGCTATTATTAAAAAAGTGACAGACCTTAATAGCATCAAAAAACTTGTCAAGATCAAAAGCTTCTGAAAGGGAATTTAAGCGCAATTCAATAACATTTGAAAAATGTGGAATTGATAATAATTCTTGCAATGTATTTGGTGTAATAACATTTGAAGATGTTGGTAAATTGCTGCAAAAAAAAACAAATTAGATTGTGGCAGGGCAAAAATTGTCAACAATTTTTGCCCTCCCACAAATAATATAAATAACATTTACTATTCAAAATCTTTAAGATTAGAAAGAACTTCAATAAGCTTTTCAACAGCAACAATTGCATCACTTTCATTCTCAACAACAGAAACATTACAAAGCATAATTTCTTTGCAATTTGAGGCAACAAAGACGAAATCCTTGAATGAAATAGTTTGATTCCAAAGCACAAATCTTTCAATACTGCTTTGATAAATTTTGGAAATGATAATTGTTGTAAGCCATTTTGCATCAGAACAAACATTTGGATTAACAAACGGGTAAATTGGACTAATAATTGTATTTCCAACATTAATTTCATCAATGACCCATAACTTTGTTGATGGCACAAGTTTTTCAAGTTCAACAGATTTTTCATTGAACCAAATTCCCCATTCCGTGGTACCATATTCTGCATACAAAGTTGAGATAACAAGAATAGGATTTTTATCAAAAAAATGTTTGCAGCTTTTAATCATTTTTTGATACAATTTTAAGGATGATGGATTTTGGGTGATATAAAAGATGAGGGAATTGCGAAAAGGAAATTTTTGTTCACAAATTGAGCTGTAAAATCGCTTTTGAAGAGATTGAATAGTTGGGCGTGTATTTTGTTGATGCTTTGAAATCGCAAAATTTGAAATAAATTCACAAATTTTTTCAAAGTCTGAGTTTTCCATTTTTCAAATAATAACTAAAAAATTAAATTTTTACGGAATTACAAATAAAAATTTGAACAAATTATGAATTTTAAATTAAAAAAATAAAAGAAAGCATTCACGTAAAAAGAAGACATCATATGTCATAATTGTTGGATAGAGATAAAATGTAAAAAGTTAACAACAGTTTTTTGTAAATCAAAGCATCAAATACTATGGGGGTGTTATTAAATATAAAAAAGTTGTAGAAGAAGAAATATTGCATTTATTAGAAGGGGGTTAAATGAATAAAAAGTAGTCTCTTGCATTTTGTTTTTGCAAAAAACGCCGAAAAAACATTTTTTTGTAAAAAAATATAAGCTGCCCCAACAGAAAAATGGCGCCAGACATTGGCCTTTTCAAAAACAAAAATTTTTGCGAACAAAGATGGAAAAAAACATGTTTACGATTTTAGGGAAAAAAGGAAAATAAAACCATAATTTCGAAATAAAATAAAAGGGCAAACAAACAATTTTTTTTGCCTGATCAACAGAATTAAAATTATTTTTTATTCAAGTCAATCAAAAAAAATTATAAATAGATTTTCTTCTTTTTTTCTTGTAAAAGCTTAAGATAGCCCAGAAGTAGCACATTTTGCAACATTTTTAACAAAATTAATATTGTACTTTATCTCAAAAAATCAAAAAATAATTTTGTACACATGAATTAAATTTATAAAATATATATTTGATTTTTTTGTTTAATAAAAAGTTATGCTAAAAAATATTTACATAAATAAGGGTCGTAAAAGTAAAAAAAATTGTGGTTTTTCGTCTGCTGGCTGCCATTCATTTAGCATTACATCAAGAGCAGAATCAAGTTCATGATAGTTGATTTCTGGATAATGATCGTCAAATTCAATATTAATTCTTGCATTTGGTCCAAGATTTTGTTTTAAAAAAGAAATAAAAGATGGAATCTGGATTAATTGCAAAACGTCATCCAAAGAAAAATATAAGATTTTAGATTGAAATTGAAGTTTTAACAAATTTTCAAATGTTTGAGGAGTGAGTTGAGCGCCAGATAATCTAAAAAAAATAAAAATATAAGTAAAATCGCTCAATACTAATCAGGGGTGTGCGTTCGGTCAGTCAAAAAGCTGTTAGTCATAAACCAAACGCATTTTTTCTTCTTTGGTTTGGTTATGACTTAACCGAAAAAAAGAATAAAATTTTTCGGTCAGTCAATAACTGACTGAAAAATTCTCGGTCAATGATTAACCGAGTCAAACATTGACCGAGAAAAAAAATGCTGTCCGTCACAATGATAAAGAATGAAAAAGTACGTGTGTCCGCATGTAAAAAAATGCATTCACTTTTTTTTCGTTTGTTTGTTCTCGGTCAATGATTGACCGAACTTTTTTCAGTCAATGTTTGACTCGGTCAAAGTTTGACTCGGTTAATCATTAACCGACATTTTTTTTGTCAAAGCGTGACTGAGTCAATGTTTAACCGAAAAACTTGTGTCAAAGTCAGTCAAGACTGACCGAACGCACACCCCTGATACTAATAAAATGAAGTCAAAATAAACTAACTCAATAAAGAATACTTTTGGCGTTTTTGCAAGAATAATTTCAAGTGGAACAGCAATCTTATTTCTTCAATTACATGATGACATGACAAAATTTCAATATTACCAGATTGAACAAAAATATCAAAATCTTTTAGCAAAACTTTTTGAAATCGAATTCTTAAAAATTTTAATTCACATCGATAAATCTTTGGAATTATTGTTGAAGGTTTAACCGTTTCCAAAAATAAAGAATTAATCAAATATAAATTATTGAGTTTTGCAAATAATTTGTTTTTGAAAGGTACAGATACACACATCTTATTAAAATTTTTCGGTTCATCAGAAATTTCAAGTCTTTCAACAATAAGTGGGTGTAAAGTGTGTAAAAAATATTTTGTTGAACTTTGAAGTTTGGTTAAAATTTGAGGATTAGCATTATTAAAGATATAGCTATTGAGAGATTGACGAAATGGAGGCATTTGTATAATTCCAGTTTTAAATGTGAAATTATCAATTACTTTCTTTAATTTCTTTAATTTTGAACGTTCTGAAGATTCTTCAAGTGGATCAACTTCCATTTTATTTGATTCAATCCATTCATTAAGTTTTAAAATTTTATCTTTGATTTCCATGTCACCAAATATTCCATCATAACGATGATAACTATTTAATAATGCCTAAAAGAAGTAATATCAATGTAGTTTTTATAAAGTTCAACACTAATAATTGATTGTGACAAATTTTTACATTATCTCAACTTACATAACAATGACAAAAATAGCTTTAAAAATTTTATATTACACAATTACAAAACCTTTTTAGAACCCAATAAAAGTCGCTTACTTCATTTGCATTATTTTCTTCAAGAACCATAAAATATTTTTGCCAAATTAATCTATCATATGGTCGAATTGATAGCAGCAATTCAATATTTGAACATTGTGCATCAAAATTATCAACTTCCATCACGGTATCCAAAAATTTAACGGGATCAGTTTCAAAATATTCTTTAAGTTTTCGATACAAATTATCATTTTTTGCAATAATCCTTTTAATATTTTCAGGAATAGATCCTAAAAAGTAGTTTTAAAACATTATCAATGTTAAACAAAATTAGATAATTACCACAATGTTCTTCATATAATTTTCCAACATAAAAGAGATGTTTGTGAGGAAAAAGCAAAAAATTAACAATTGTTTTTTCTTTAAGAGTTAAAGGTTTTTTTCCAATAATGAACATCGGAAATAATTCATTCTCAAGTCCACCGAGATAATTCCAAGTGAATTGTTTAAAAGTTTGAGGAAGCTGTAAATAATGAAACGTTAAAATTTATTTTGAATTAAGGTTGCCCATAGAAAGTTAGGGATCACCGACTTTTCTCCGTCCCCGTTTGAGATCCGCACTCCCGATCACTTTAATCACAAAAAAAGACGAAACTTTTTTCCTGGGATTTTACGATTTTCGGGGGAAAATACGGCAACCCTATTTTCAGTACAATTTTTTTTACCTCCAAAGGAATTTTATCAGCAACTTCAACGGTAATAAAATGCTTTATTGAATTCTTGAGAATTTCTTCTTTCTTTTCACGGTTTGTTTCAAGTCTAAAATTTGTAAATAATGATTATAAAAATATAAGATGAAAATTTTCTTACTGAAAATATAACTGCCAAAGTTCTGGTACCATTGTATGATTTTTAGAAAATTCTAACAAAAATTCTTTTCGAGCTTCATTATCTTCAAAAGTGGAATTGATCTTTGCAAATAAATCTGTTACAACCGCCTGATAATTTGATGGCAGTTGATTAAAG
The DNA here is from genome assembly GCA_963922195.1 of Panagrolaimus sp. PS1159. Classification (NCBI taxonomy): domain Eukaryota; kingdom Metazoa; phylum Nematoda; class Chromadorea; order Rhabditida; family Panagrolaimidae; genus Panagrolaimus; species Panagrolaimus sp. PS1159. Next base: position 793,052 of record CAWUHW010000031.1, read on the forward strand.
TATGGAATAATATCAACAACAGACATTATTAACCAAAATAAGAAAAAGTCCTTAAAAAGTATGTAAGATTATTTTATATATTAAAACTAGAGAGAACAACACAAGAAAAATTTATTATTTTTAAATTTCTTCAACAACTTTTTATATTCTAACAATTTCAAAATTTTGACAAAACTAAAAAATTGTTAAAATATAGTTTTTCGCGGATATAGAATTTAATCACAGATAAAAAAAAAGATATAAACAATGATTTTAAACGTGATAACGAAAGTGCTTTTAATCGCAAAGCAAAGAAAAACCAAGTCTTTCGTTTTGCAATTTTTAAAAAGAGCGCCAAAAAATAAAAAAAAAGAAAAGAAGAAAAAAAGCAATATTTTTTAAAGCAGTAAAAGTTTAACACATTTTTTGCAAAATATATTTCTTTCTTTTTTCAACAGAGCAAGTCGAACCAATAGTCTCTAACAGTGTTATTGCGACTCCGGCCAATCTTTTTTTGTAAAAAGTCTTTTTTCAAAAAAGAGTGGCTTTAAAAAAAAGAAGTCAAAAGAGTGGTTTTTTTGCTGCAGATCGCGCGCAGTCTACTTTCATTTTTTCTTTGAACGGGGCTGCCGTGGAATATTCAGCAAAATTGGTCCGTTTGTAACTTTTAATTCGACGTCAAAAAATTTCAGTTTTTTTTAAGACAACTCTCAAATTTTCCGACAAGTCTAAAAAGTCTTTTATTTTCGCTGCTAAAAAAGGGTCATACGTCTTAATCCGATGCCCTCTTTTGAGAATGATCTTTCAAACTGGATGATGAAAGCCGACTGTATTCAACAAAAGAATATATGCAAAAGTTGAGACAAAAGTGGTAAAAATTTCAGATTTTATTTATTACTGTTTTGATTTTTTAAAATCACAGTTTAATCTTTTGGGTGCACTTTAAAGTTTTTTCAATAAACTTAATTTTAAAAGTTACAACAATAATAAAATCATTTAATAAAAAAATCAAATATTCACAATTTCAACAAAAAAAACAACACATTCGTTTTTTTAATATTTCTTATTGCGTTTGCGTTTTTTCTGCTTTTCTTTTGCTACTTTAGTGTTCAATGTTCAAAAAATTCTCTCTAAAATAGACATATATCGTTTCGTTTGTTTTCTCCAATGCTTTTTTTATAAATGTCAAAACCGAAAAAATTCTGCAGCATAAAAAAACCAAAAACGCGAGATAGACTAAAATCACTCATTCTTATGACAAAAATTGACGGTTGTTTTTTGAATATATTTTATTTCTTTTTTTATTTTAAAATTGGTAAATATATTTTTGAGCTCCATAAAAAAAATCTTCAAAAAATATTGCAGTTTTTAAGCAAAAATTCGACAACAAAATTGTGTTGTTGCTGTTACATTATTTAAAGTTCCATAATTATCTAAAATATTTTAAGTAAAAAATTTATTAAAAAAAGTTTTATCAAACATGGATTTGTTTCAATGTGACATGGTTCATCGCCTGTTAAATATGGTATAATAAATTGTCCATTTTTTTCAACAATTGTAAGCATATTAAATCCTTCGGGCATTAAAGACGTTCGTAATTGTAATTCATATTTATGTGTTTCGGATAAATTAAATGTGCAATTTTTTTGAGGATTTTCTGTTGTTGTAATAAATTTGATTTTTTATACAATTTAAGAGAAAAACGCATTTTTAACAAATATGCCCCTTGATGAAAATCAGTTTGAAGAAAAACAATGGATCACCTAAAAACTTACTTGCAAATACTTGAAAAAGTATCCGTTGAATATGCTTCAAAAAAGAGAGTTGAAGGAAATTCTGCCATAAAATGAAGTGAAATATTTAATGAATTTTTATCCAAAAAATATTGGCAATTAAGTGATGCTCCATCATTTGATAAAAGTGTATAAGAAGTATATTTTAAGCAGTAATTTTCTGGTAATGCAGGTGTTGTTGCTGTAATAGGTACGAATGTTGTTAAAATTTGAATAAAACAAAATAAGATTAAAATCTTAAACATCTTTTAAGAAAATACACAAAAATATTGTTGAGGAAAAAAACAGACTATATTTGAAAAAATTAGCTTTCTTCTTTTATATGTTTTCATTGTTTTTAATGAAAATCGTCATCATTTTTTTGACTCTTTTCTTTGTAGCTTCCGCATTTAATCACATTGATAAAGTGGACCTTTTTGATAATGCAGAAAAATGATGATTATAGACTTGTTTTAGTTACACATTGCTCAAAACATGTATGTAAGATATTATTTTACAAACTTTACCATTCTTTAAAAATTTAAATGGAATCCCTTAAAAAATGTTAACTTTTAAAGGTGTGTATCCTTTGTATGTAAACGTCTAATTATCACTATTCACGATTCATGAAAAAAATATCACTAGTTGATTACAGAATAAGGTAAAAGGAAAACCAAAAAAAAGCAGTGGTACAAGGAAAAAAAATTTATAAAGAAAAAAATCAATGCTGAAAACAATAAAATAAAAGACCAAGAACAATTAAACTTTTTTAATCAGCAATTGGAAAAAGAAAACGTTGGCCAATTTCACTTGTAATTTCTAAATGTAATATTTTGGTATCTTCAATAACAGCTGCTTTTTCAATGGCATTCATTAAAAAACAAACACAAAATTCTCGAAGTTCTTTAGCATTTGAAGTAACAGATGCATTTGCAAATTTTACAACATTTGACTCAGATATTTTATCGATTAATGCAAATTGAAGAACATGCTGAAAATAAATATAAATGATAAAAGGAAACCACAAAATTAAATAACTTACATGTAAAAGTTCGATATTATATTTATCAGAAAAATGGAGCAATTCGGATGCATTTTCTAAAGTGATAAAATCTTTAATATCACGTTCATAGCAATGTTCGATAGCCATTTTAACAGTTTCAAATTTAAAATCAGGAATTTCAATTCTATTTTCACGTGCTTCTTTCATTCCAGAATTTAATTCAGCTTTAAAAACTGGAGACTTTGCACATAAAATCCATTTATGAATCTAAAGAAACAATCAACGATCCAAAATATCTACTGTATTTCTTACCTTTAATTCTTCTTTTTCAGCAATAATTGTAATATCTTTATCTTCATCATTTTCCCAAAGTATTTGTAAAAGTGATAAAGATTCAGGAGCGTTACGTTTGAATCCTTGAGTTTTTAAAGTTCCTTCAGTTTCAATTTCCATAATTCCATTAACAGAAAACTTCTTTTCTGCATCAAAGATTTCATCACGAGTACAAAGTGTATATCCCCAGCCAAAAGATTTCTCATAAACATCCTCCACATTTTTCTCATATGAAGCAGATTTAACAGAAAGTTTAAAAGCTGCATTAATTTTTCTTGCCATTTCAAATCCAAGGTGCAAAAAAAGATTAATTTCATTTGGATTTTCTTCGTCTATTTTCAATAAAAGGTAATATTCAACACCCAAAATTTTTGGAGCTTTAAAATGTTTGCTTTCGATGAGTTCGGTATCATCTTTTTTTAAAACATCTTTTAAAACTTCTTCTTTGATTCTCCATTTCATTTTAATTTGACATTCATTTGCCTAAAAAAAAGATGTTAGAAAACCAAAGATTTAAACAAAAAAAACTTACAACTTTAGTTTCAATTGAATCCATTTTAGAAATTCGAGAGCAAAATCTAGAAGTTTAATGAAAGTTTTGGAGGATATATCAATGAAAAAAATTAGATGAAAAATGAAAAATACTAAGGATGAAAAATTAAATTAATTCAGTTTTTGAAGAACAATGGAAAAATCGAGTGAAAGAATGGTTAAGTTGCTCCCAAAAAAGTAATCAATGAGAGACGGTCTTCATTTTTCAAAGACCCTTTATTAATCTCTGCCCTCCTGAAAGCAGTAGAATCCATGGCTTAGTTGACCTTTTTTTGGCTTGGGTGGAAATAGGGTTGCTCGGTGGTAAATTTACCGAGGGCTGATTTACCGGTAAATTAAAAAATTTGTGCGTAGGACAAATGAGAAAATTTTTAGAAAAATGATTTTCATTAAAATTTTTACAAAAATCCCAGCCGGTGCAAAAAAATTACTTCACAAAAAAAAGTATCGACTTTTTAAATATTTTTTTATTACGTTATTTTTATGATAATGAAATGTTTGCAATTTTTTGGCACTTTTTAATCATCTCTTCTTTTTTTAATTTTGATTTTTGACGTGTGAATTTGCTGTTTGGCTATTTAAAAGCTAAACTGCGGTTAATAATGCAGCAAGGAAAAGTATGGTTTGATTGGTACAACATAAAATGGAATCTTTTTCCCTAAAAAATGACTCTTTGCAAAAAATTTTGTTCACGTTTTTCTTTACTTTTTTCAAGATAACACGCTTAAAGGTAACAGAAAAAAAATTTTTTATCAGTTTTTCAGTACTTGTATTATAACATTTTTTTATTTTGCAGTTTTCATTAACTTTTTTCTCTATTTAATAGCTTTTTCTTTTTTAGTCACATACAAAAAATTTTTAAATAATGGTTGCTGGTGTATTGGCTGTTGATTTGACAAAAGGATGTTTTGCATTTACCCCTAAACAAGCATTCAACATTAATTCAAGTTCTGGTAAATATTTACTTTTTTCATTTTAAAAAATTACTTGATTTTTAAGGTGATGAAGAATTTACTGAAAGATATTTTGATGATTTAATTGTAAAAATTGAAAATGAAAGACAAGGAGATATTGGACAAGCTGTTATTATTGCTCCAATATCACTTTCTGCTGGTTTAAAAGAATATTTTATTCAAAAACTTGATAATATTGGAATTATGTCAATAAATTTTATTCGTTTCGAGACACTTTTTGTTATTGGTGCATTAGCAGCTACAAAAATTACAATTGCTAAAAATGAAACGGTTGCCGTCTTTTATTACAACAAATTAAAATTAATTGGAGATCAATGGAAAAAAACTGATGATAAGCTTATCTTTGAAAAACGGATATTTTATTCAAATAATGAAAATGGATTAAACAACATAGTCTTTTCAAAAGTTCCAAATCACATTCTTATCAGTGATAAGAATATAAAACCAGAAAACCATTTTCCACACATGAAATTTCAAATTTTTAACGAAGATAGTGATACATTTTTGCTTTCAGCAGCTTTAACAAAAGCTCGAATTTTAATGAAAGAAGATGCCATGAAAGGATTTGATGCCAAAGATATTGGAAATATGCAAATTCCAACCATTCTAACAAATGTGATTGGAATTAGTATTGGTTCGGATACATTTTCAATCGCAAAATATGCAAATGATAAAATTGAAATAATTAAAAATGCCGAAAATGAAGAAACATCGAAATGCACTGTTTTTTGGAAAAATGGACAAATTTTTTTAAATGGAAATCAAGAAGGTTCGCATAAACTTGAATGTAAGTTAAACTTTTAAAAGACTTTTAACAAAGAAAAATTGGCTCTATTTATTCAATGTTAAAATCTGTGTTCTTCAAACGCTGATATTGCCAATCGTCAGCCTCTTTAAAAACCCTACTTTTTTAAAAACGTTATTTTCAGATTGCTTTGATCTTCTTGGCTTACAATCCATTGAACCCAGAGAACCTTTTTCAAAACTTGAATTAGCAGAAAATGAAGATGCCCCAAATACAAAGGTCTGCTATAATATAAATGGAAAAATTGTAAATCCTGAAAGAGCTGCTTTGGAACTTTTAAAACATATCAAAAAAATCAGTGGTGCAACAAAAGATACAAATATTATCTTTTCACTTCCATTTGAAATTAAAAATGATCCAAAAAAGCGTCAACTTTTTCTTCGATTGACAAAAGAAGCCGGTTTTGAAGGTTCTGAAATTGTTGAAAGTACTTTGGCACTTTGTTTGGGAGGTTCACAAAATTCTAATAAAAAAGAGAATGGAACTTTTATTGGAATAAATGTTTCCGAAACAAAAATTGATGCTTTACTTTATCGATTGGCAAATAATCAAATTTGTGATTTGAAAGAAGCTTCAAAAAATCTTCCACCACGACAAAATCCTGCAAATAAGTTTGAAAGATTTTTATAACAATTTAATAAAAAATGTTTTTTAAGTGAATTTGTTGCTGCACTTCGTGAACATTTATTAATAATTGCAAAAACGGCATTTGATGCCATAAAACTTTTAAATATTGAAAGAACAGATATTGATTGTGTTTTACTGAATTACAAAGGAAAATTTAAAGCAACAACAAAAGAATTTTTACAACGAATGTTTTTGGAAAAACAAATTATTGAATTACAACCTTCTTACACCTTAACAGCTAAAGGGGCTACACTTTATGGAGCAATTTAAAAAAATGAAAAATTGTGAACTACTTCTTTTTGATTCAATAATATTTATTTGCTTTTTTTTAATATTTGCAATTTTTTTCATTTTTGATATGTTTTTTTTTATGTTTTTAATAATTCATTTAAATTTAGCCGTACATTTTAAATTAAAATTTTAATTTTTTTGTGAAAAAATAAATAAAAATTGATGAATGTATTTATTTTTTTAAAAAGTGGATAAAATTATACGTGACAAGATTTTCGAGGAATAACAGCCATCGTTGGAATTGTTAAACTATTTTTTGGTGATTGTGTTGTGACTTTTGTTGTTTTTGGAATTGCTTTTGTTTTTGGTGGACGCTTACATACAAAATATGTATTTGCTGTACCACAATCTAACTCAAAAAGACAAGGCTTTTCTTGATCAAAACCCATTGCAAGGCATCTCTTTCCTGTTGATGGGCCAATCCAGAGTCCCCAACGAAAAACATTACACCATCGACCATATTTTAAAAAGTTTGCTTCAATTCCATCAATACCAATCCATTTTTTTGCATCATATGTTGTACCAGAAGGTGTATAATATCCTGTCCATGTATTAGCAAAATACACAGCATTAACATAGCCTTAAGATATTTTAAAACTTTTTTTCTAGAAAAAACTTTATTCATAAAAATAAGCTTACTATAAAAGTGTCGATATTCTTCCAATGAATTAAATGTTACTAAATGGCCTCCAAAAGATTGGCATTGGTCTTCTGACGATTCCCATGTACTTTTTTGAACACCAGCATTAACTCCATAGCATAAACCTGTTGGTGGAAAATAGCTCCAACCATCTCCTCCACAATCATACATTTCAGAAACGCTTAAAGTGGGAACTTCAGCTTTCAACAAAAGTCCTGCAGAAATTTTTTCTGATTCCGCCGGGGAACGTTTGCAAATGACTTTCATTGTTGCCTTAACACAATCAACATCGAAAAAGCATGGCTTTTCTTGGTCATAACCAATTCCAAGGCATCGTTCTCCGCCTTCTGGTGCAACATGAATCCCCCAACGAAAAGTATTACAAAATTTTCCAAATTTCCAAATGTTAACTTCTTTTCCATCAACTCCAAACCATTTTGTGTCATCAAAAGTTGTGCCATTGGGAGTATAATATCCAACCCATGTATTGTCAAGTGAACCAACATGGACATAACCTAAAAAATATTACTGTATACAAAAAAGAGAAAGGGAATATTTTTACTCATAATTTGTTGATACTCTTCCAAAGAATTAATTGTAACTAAATGACCTCCAGCCGATTGACAATACTTTTCTGCATTTGTCCAGGTTGCAGGATAAGACGGAAGAGTACTACTATGATATGATTGTGGTAAGGGTTTCATCCCGTAGCAAAACCCTGTTGGAGAATAATAACTCCATCCATCACCACAATTATATTCGCTTAAAATAGGGACCTCAGATTTAAGAGATATGTCAGAAGTTTTTGGTGGACGTTTGCATATATATTTCATTATACCATTGCAACCAACATCAAAAAAGCATGGTTTTTGTTGATCAAAACCAAATGCTAGACATCGTTTTCCACCTTCTGGTGCAACATGAATCCCCCAACGAAAAGTATTACAAAATTTTCCAAATTTTGTAAAGCTTGTTTCATTTCCAGCTCCAATCCATTTTGAAGCATCAAAAGTTGTACCACTTGGAGTATAATATCCGGACCATGTATTTTCGAGATTTAATATGTATGTATAACCTAAACATAAAAAATTATTTAAAATATTTCAAAGTATATGTTTACTTAGCCAATGCCGATATTCTTCCAATGAATTCATTGTAAATAAATGCCCTCCAGCTGATTGACAATTTTGTTCGGCTGCTTCCCATGTACTTTTTTGTGTTCCTTTATTCACACCATAGCATAAACCAGTTTGTGGAAAATAACTCCAACCATCTCCGCATTCATTGATTTGGGTAGAAACCGAAAGTTCTGGCTCAAATAAAACTTCCTTTTGCTGTGATGGATTTGGTGAACGCTTACAAATAACGGTTGCTTTTGCTGCCGCACAATCCAAATCAAAGATACATGGCTTTTCTTGATCGTTTCCAATTGCAAAACATCTCTTTCCGCCAGCTGGACCAACCGAGACTCCCCAACGAAAAACATTACATAATCTTCCATATTTTAGAAAGTTTGTTTCTACTCCATCAACACCAATCCACTTTTGTGGATCATATGTAGTCTCTGATGGTGAATAATATCCAACCCAAGTATTTGTATATTCCAAAACATGAAAATAACCTAAGAAAAAATTGTATTCAGAGGGAAAACGAGAAAAGTTTTTACTCATAAGTTGTTGATATTCTGCCAAAGAATTAACTGTTATTAAATGTCCCCCAAAAGTTTGGCAATAACTTTCTGCATTTGTCCATGTATTGAGTTGTGAATGTATTGCAACACCATAGCAAAAACCTGTTGGCGGATAATATGTCCAACCTTCACCACAATCTTGAGTTTCAGATGTTGCAAAAGTTGAAAGACAAAGAAGAAAAATGATAAAAAAAATTTGAAAAAGAAAAAACATACTATCTTTCTTTTTCCAAATACATCAAAAGTTTTTAGTTTAACGGAATAAGCACATAATTTTTTTTTTTTGGTTCAAGAAATTCTCACGTTTAATGCTTTCAAAATTGTTAGCGGCTTCTAAAAAGAATTTTTATGGATTTTTGATTTTCGAAAAAATTGATGTTTTACATAATATTTATATTCAATGATTAAGAAAATTTATTTCTGCATCTTGAAATTATGAATTTAGGATTGTTTTTTAATAATATGGGATTAGAAGAATTTGTCACCCTAATAATTTTACGACGTTTTTTGATAATCTTGTTTCAAATTTTTTTATCTATTTTTTTCATACTAAATTATTCAAAAATAATGCTTATCAATGATTGAAAAAATTGATTTGAGATGGAAAGAATAAAGGTTTTCTGAAGGGATCAGTGCTTTATATTTTTGTCTCTCATCACTTTTTTTATATTCCTCATATTTCTTTTTGGTTTTTTTTATGTGAGAACTTTTATAAGCGGCAGATGTAAAAAAGAGAAAATGTTGGAGCAATTTTACTCTTTTTAACATTTTTGAATAAAAGAACAAAATGTATTTTTTTAAATATTTGGGGACAAATTTTTTTGCTTAACTCTAATTTTTTTATGTAAAAATTTTGCAATTAGTTTTTGTGCATTATTAAATTTTTTAGTAGTAAATGTAATAAACAAATTTTTTTGTAATAATGCAAACAATCGTTATTTGATTTAGCACAAAAATAGCCTTTGGAATATTTTTTTTAAGGTTTAAGAAAGTCATTAAATTTTTTTGTTGTATCTCACAGCTATATAAAATATTCAAAAAAATATGACAACGAAATATTTGCTGTGAAATATTTCTTTCACAGCTAATTTGGATCTTTCCCTTTTTTTGGTCGATTGAAAGAAAATCAACAAAAAACGAAATGAAGAAGGGAAGGGGGCGGTAGTGACAGCTGTAGCATATCTAAAAACTGGTACAAAATGTTTTTCCTTTTTAGATTTTTCTTTGATATTAAATGATTTTGAAAAAAGAGTATTAAGCTTAATATATTTTATTTATTACAATGTTTGTTTCGGAAAAAATAGCATAAGCATGCTTAAACTGACGATAATGGCTTTAATAATTCAGATCAAAAACGTAAAGCTATAATTATGCCTTTTCATACAGTAACTAATTAAAATACTATAGCTGTATACTTTTTATTTTTATAACGTGGTGTAGCAAAGAAATAAAATTATAAATGGATTTTTACAATGACTTGACATTACATAATAATTTTATTTACTTGAAAGATTTTTTAGTTTGGATCTTGCTCGGCGATTTTTAAACCAAGTTTTAACATTTAAGTTTGTCAAAGGAAAAGTTGTTTGGCGAAACGGTTGTTCATTTAAGATATTTGTGTATTCTTCAATTTGAAAACAATTTGGATGTGGATTTTCATGAAACCATTGATCCAAAATTGGTACTTCTGAAAATAAATCAAACGCAAATCGATTTTTTCCAGTATTATTTGTTTGTCGGGAAATAAGCGAAGATCCTTGTTCATTAAAGTCATCATTATTTGAAGTGCCACTGCTCATTGATAAATTTGTGGGGGGAAAATTCATTACATTATTTGTAATTTCAGAAAAAGTTGAAAAATCATTTATTGGCGATAATTCACTTGTTTCGGTTTTCATTGTTGTTGTTGTTGATGAAATATTTAATGTTGTTTCAGTTTGAAGATTATTACCTGGATTACAAGTTGGATGTTCACTTATAGTACCCAAAAAGGACGTTTCTAATGTGCTTTCTGCTCCTCGATCAGAATGTGCCTCTGGGATTTGGTAATTGTCAAAAGAATTAATTCTTGGTTGAATTCTGTTTACAATGGCAGGAATTGAAGATTGAATTACAAACCTGTTAAAAACAAACTTATAAAAAAATTAAGTTTTTACGCAACATACTTTTTAGTTAAAATTTTAAGCATTAAATTTGATGAGATTTCTTTTAATAAATTTGTAATTGGTTGTTGAAGGTTATCAGTGATTTGTTCAAATTGCAGCGGTTTCCAATTATTTATTTGTATTAAGCCTAAATAAATATATTTTAGTTTATTACTTTTTTTGGGGAAGGGGTTAGATTTTTTTGAACATCAAAAAAAGTAACATGAATATTCGACGAACCTTTACTTTCATTAATTAAATGTGGCATTCCAAGATCTTTCAAAACCGATTCAACAAGTTTATTGAAAGCAATTTCTCCATTTACAACAACAAATGTATCCAAAATTGTTTCACCTTCATTCGAACATGTCAAACAATTTTGTGGCTTTATTCTTTCAATCACAACTTTTATTGTAAACATTTTTTTAGCTGTAAAAAATTGAGTATTAAAAGAGTTAAAAGTAAAATAAAAGCTGATGTTCTCGTTTCTATGAAAAAAAATAGATTGAAAACCTAATAAAAATGTTTTTATATTCAATAAAATTAAAATAGTAGTTTTATTTGTTTATTAATACAATCATTTAAAAGTCGTTAGCAAAGTTGAACTTAATGATTTTGGTTTGAAAAACTACAAATGTCCGTTGTTTTTTTCTGCAATCAATATTTTAAAAAACGCACAGAAAAAAGTCAAAAGTGGAATCCAAGAGAGAGAAAAAAGAATGAAGGGAACCAAAGCTCAGATCAGCTCTATCCATAATTTTTGATCTCAATTTGAACAGCTGCGAAAAAGAACGATTTTTAGGGCGCAGCTGTTTTCTCTGTGAGTATATCTTTTAATGCACACATTTTCCCTTCTTTTTTTCTCTCAAAGATTTTTTGCACAGTGATCAAATTTGCAACAATATATTATTTTTTACAAAAACGCATACATTTCTTCGTTCTTATTTGATATTTCAATGACAAAAATCGTTCTAAAAATTGAAAAGTGAAAAGCACAAACATTTTTTGAAAAATTGAAAACAATCGTTTGTCAAAGAAAAAAAGTTATTTCTTTTTTATATTTGTTATTTGGTAAAAAATTTTTTGAAAATTTGTGTAATCTATTAAGATTTTGAATATTTTAATTTTTACGAGTTGTGTTTTGGCAAAGAAAAAAGAATCAAATTTAACTGTGCCCTCACAAAACGCGTTTTTAAAAGATGGGAATAAAGCCTTTTGCTCATTATTAATTGATATGGAATTTATTCCTTAACATTTTAAATACATTTCTTTTTGTGTTATATTCTTAAATGAGATTTCGGAAATTAGTAAAATTTTTGTATCTTAATTCTTTACTTTCATTAATTAAGGTGGCATTCCAAGATCTTTCAAAACCGATCCTCTTATATTTTACTATGATTTTCATTTTTTTCTGTTTAATAATTAATTTTATTAAACTTTAATTCTTGTTAAAAAATGTGACATTTGCTAATAACTTTTGAAAGTCAAATTCAAAAATTAATATCTTCGTGTTTTTTGTTACATCTTCAATGTCCAACAAAATCTACTAAAAGAACTTATATCGTGCTTTTATTTGTTTTTAGTTTTTGTCTTCTGCTTTTTTTTATACGCGTGATACAAATCAAACAATTTTCAAAAAAAAGGACAGTCACTCTGTAAAACATAATTTTTTTTAATATTTGCTTTTCAGGTTTTTATGTTTGAATATTTTAATTTAAAAACTTGTTTTAAAAATTTGTCTTTAAATTTTACCGGCAAAAATATTTTTTTCAACTATTTTTTATTCCAGTAATTATTTTTTAAAACTCGAACTTTTTATTTTTGTGTGCCAGCCGTCATATTTTAGGCCCCGGGCCGGGCCGGCCGACTTTTTCGGCCCGATTTTCAATCCCTGCTTTGGAGTTAATTTTACAAACAATGTATTCTTTCACTTCATTTGTTATGTATGAACATTTTGGGCAATTAATAAATTGAATTCTGCAACAAATTTTGTACCTCTTTCGCTTCCGCTTTTTTTTTCATAGAGTTTTTGTACATTTATTATTCAACAAAAATTAACAAAAATATTATATAAAAATTATTAAAATTTATCGCATATGATTTTGTTGTTGCTGCTTTAAAAATGAAATTGGAAGAGGTGGTGCAGAAAATAAAATTCCATGTTTTTGATAATTTTGTTGAATTTGATGTTGTTGCAGTTGTTGGTGTTGAGGTTGCGGTGGTGCAGCATTAAAATATATTGGTTGATTTTGTAATAATCGATTATCTTGAATTTGATATTCTGGTAGCGTCCAAGAAAAACGATTTTCATATTGAAACTTTAATTCTGGTGTTGCTTCTTTCCATACTTGCCAACTATATTTTGCACCAGTTACCGTACATCGATCATCCAAATATTTTTGTCGACGTTGACGGCATTTTCGGCACGTTGATGTTATTGATGCTGTATCATCTTCAAGGTGATGATGAGGTAATGGAGTTGCTTTTGACTAAAAAATACACAGATAAAAAAGATTTTGTGTTAAAAATATTAGCTACAGTAATCAACTTACATCACTAACACTATCAGCATATGGTTTTGTTGTTGGAATTGTTGATAAACTTTCTTGTGGATTTAAACTAAAAAATCTTTTTTTTTACTTACAGTATATCAATAGTATCATAAAAACTCACGTATTTACAATACTCATTGAAGCAGATTTTGATAGCTTTCTTTCTCGCCCAGTTTTTTCATTGCAAATTATTGGCGTTTCATTGTCACTGCTATTTGAACTATTTTCATCATCATCTTCTTCTTTGAACATTTTAATTGTTGTTGAGGTTGTTGTTGCAGATGGTCCAACAAATTTTCCATCTCTTTGACGACATTGTGAACATCTTGGATCATCATCTTCAATGCATAAATCTTGAAATGAATCATTTAATACTTCTTTTGATTTAATAATTTCTGGTATTTTTCGAAGAATTTTTAGCAAATGTTCATAATCTGGTTCATCGGTGAAAGATAACTTTTTGCAATAATTCATCCATTCAACCATTGCCGGACATATATCATTCCATGAAGCTTGCTCTTTCATATTTCGAATTTTAATATACATTTGATGCTTGGTTGAATATGCATTTCTAACTTTTAACTTCTTCCATGGCAATGAACCATTAATTAATTCTATTAGCACATATCCAAGACTTTCAACATCATCCCTTCGACTTAATTCTGCATTTTTATGTGAATTTAACGAAGCATATTTTGCTGTACCAACAAAGGATCGACCCTTTCGAAATGGAATATGTTTAAGGGTTCGACCATCTCGATATCGATATCTTCGAGCTAATCCAAAATCAATTAAATAACAAATTGTATCATTTTCAGCTAAACCCATTAAAAAATTCTCCAATTTTAAATCACGATGTATAAATCCACGTTGATGTAAATGTTTTATTCGACGAATCATTTGTTCACCAAGTAATAATATAGTCTGAAGACCAAATTTACGTTCACAAAAATTAAATAATGACGAAATTGGTGGTCCAAGAAGTTCCATAACCAAAACATTATGTCCAAATTGATTCCCAAACCAATACACTCTTGGAAAGCCTTCAATTTTAACGCATCCATCATCATATAAAGCTGATTTATATACTTCATATTCATATTTTAGATGATCATCTTTTGATGCTAAAAATGGATTGTTACGGTATTTCATATATATCTGCAGATAAAACAAACGAACCCGCATCAAATTTTACTGCGACTCTTTCATTATTTTTCTTTAAATCTTCTGCAACAAATATTGTACCATATGATCCAGAATCAATATTTTGAACAATTCGATATCTATAAATATTTTTGTATACTATAATATGCCATTCATTCAGCAACAAACCGATCATTAATAATTAAACCAATTTTATTGTGTATCATTGTTCTCTGCTCCCATGCCACAACAGCATTATTCCAACATTCATTTGGTCCAGATGGTTTCTGTTGTTGTTGTGATTGTTCTCGATTGCTATCAGTTATTACTGCTAAATTATTATTTTTTATATTTTGTGGTGGTTGCTGATGTTGATGTTGTTGCGGACGAGGTGATGGTGGCCAAGGAGGTGGAGGAGGTTGATGAATAATATTTGGTGGGGGTGTTTGAGTATATGCATATCCATATGTATTCCATTGAACAGCATTTGGTTGTTGAATATAAAATGGAGCTGAAAAAAATTAATCTTAAAAAATGTTACATTTTAACATTAATTAAAATAGCAAAAAAAATTTTTTTTACTCCATCAGAAAAAGATTGATATCTAACATCTTTTAATTGATTGTTTGTAATCAATCAATGAAAATAAAAAGAGGAGATCACGAGGAAAAAAGAGTAGAGCAAAAAAATGAGCCCTCAAGGACAAAAAAGAATATTGAACAATTTTTTTCAATGCCCTTGAAAAGCAGCAATCAATAAAAAGCAAAAACACAAACCTTGAGGTAAAAAATTTCTTGGTTGTTGTGGATTCCAATTTAGGCTTGGATTAAATGGTGGACCTCTTCCATTAAATCCACCATATGAAATATTTTGTGGTGGACCTGGGGATGTTTGCTGCTGCCAATGTCCAATATTTCTTGGAAAATTTGTTGATTGATTATTGTAGGATCCTTGCCAATATTGTTGTTGTTGATGATGGTAGTTTTGTTGTGGATGGGGTAATGGCACTGCTGTCATTGTGGTGGTTGTTGTTGCTGAAGAATTTTTTGAATTCTCCGAAACATACGATGAAGTTGATGGACGTTCGTCGTGAATGGTGGAAGCCATTCAGGAAAATTTATATTTTTATAAAAACGTAGAAGTTGTTGTTGAAGATCAAAAAAAAAATCAAGGATGAGGGAAGGCCTTTTTTTATGGTGATGGCATTCTTGATGTTGGAATAATCAAACCTTTAAAAGAAAATATTTGATTTAAAATTTTTGAGTTAAAATTTTAAACATTTTATGGATTTAAAAGTAAATAATTAAGTGTATATCAAACAAGTCTTAGACCCAATATAATAACAACAATGAGAAAAAAGCAGTAGTAGTATTTGCAGTAGAAGAAGAAAAAAAAATTAAATATAAGCCCCGGACAAACTTTTTGGGAGACCCCCTATTTTTTGTTGAAAAAAAAATATGTATAAAATGCAATGTGCGAACAAAAGAGAAAAATTCCCTTCTCTCTGGTTACCCTCCATTTTTTACACGTTATCCTTTTAGTTTTCTTTTCCTCCTTGGGGGGGTTTTTAAAGGGAAGGAAGGAGAAAAAGAAAGATGCAACCACTTGAAAGGAAAACGAACGACAAAATTGTATGGAGTTTTTTTACATTCAGGAAAAAGTATACATTGATCAGATTCAATAAAAACAGTAAACATGGATTCGATAGAATCAGAAAAACAGTTAAAAAATTTAAACAAATATTGCAAATTTTTAGATTAGATCCGCCAAAATTTAATCCGTGTCCAACAAAAAATGCAGGATTTTATCGCTTTAAGATTTTTTCTGGCAAACCGTGTTTCAATGCAAATAAAAATTCAAACAAAATTTTGAAACTTTTTTTAGAAGAATTTGAATTTTTATTTAATTAGATAGATTATATTTTGTTCACGTCAAAAATGGCAGCATTTATTAATGAAGATCCAATTGGTCTTGAACATGTTGATGATGATCGTGATAAAGGTGATCTAAAAGCAATTGAAGTAGAAGATCGTGAAGAACATTTTGTTAAGCCACTTTATACATATTATTGTACATGTGGAAATGTGAGTTTGTCATTTTTTTAAATCTGTAAAAGCTTTAAATAAAATAATTTTTAGATGTCAATGATCTCTGATACTCCTCTAAATCGAATGCCACAAAGAAAGCGTGATAAAGCAAGAGTTGTTGATCCAAAGCTGACAATTGCTCAAACATTTGTTGATAACGGTGATGCAATTTATATTCGAAGGTATGCTTTAATTTGTATAAGATTTATTTTAACTTATAATTGATTTTAGACCAGAAGGATTAGAACAACAATATCGAAAGAAATGTAAAAAATGTGGAATATCAATATTTTATCAACATCCATTTAATTTAAATGTTTTATTTATTCTTGATGGTGCATTACTTTCTTCAAAAGAACTTGGTGGACTTACTGGAAAGAATGAAGAAGAAATTGCAAAGAAAACTATTATGAAAAAACATGTTAAAAATCAAGGAAAAATTGGTAGTGTTACGGTATCAACGGTGGAAGAAGATGAAGATGAACTTGAAGCTGTAAGTTTATTTTCTTTCTTTGCTATGATTGAATTAATTTGTTATATTTAGAAAGAACTTGCTGAAAGTTATACAACAAATGCTCGAATTATTGAAAATCAACTTAAACGTAAAGGAATGATGAGAAGTAAATTGGAAAGAGAATTAATGGCAAATAAACAAGAAAGTGGTCCAAAGAAAAGAGGAACATTAATGTAAATATTTTTCTTTGTTGTTTTTATTTATCGAATTTGTTTGTAGCATAAAAAGTATTTTCAAATTTGTTTATGGTTTTTTAATTGCGATTACTTTAACGCATTATTATTTTTCACTTTCTTGAATTTTCAATGTTACTTCAAAAAACATTGTTTCACACTTTTTTCGATCTTTTGCAAATATATTTTTATGTTGGCCGATTTTTGCATTAATAGTTTTGCGATTTTTTTTATGCACAAAATAGAAAAAAGTATGGTAAAAGGTTTTCTTTTTACTCTCTTTTTCAAATGAAAAATAAGAATGACGCAATTTAATTTTAAATTAAATTGCAGTTTGAAAAACTTCGGAAATTTTGCGCTTGATTTTTTGTTGACAGATAAAACTTTTGTAATAAATTTAGGCGCTGAAAAGTGAAATTCTCTCAAATATGTTTGTTTCTTCAAAATTCTTGTTTTTTTAAATAAGAATGTGTTATATGAATGTGCTTGTATGTGTTTATTAAATTAATTTCAAAATCTTTTTTCTTTACGTAAAAGGCTGCTTTTTTTTCAATTTTTTTGTTCCTGGTTTTTTGCGTGTGGTGTTTTGATGAATGTGTGTTTTGCGAAAATAAACATTTTTACAGATGACAACAAAAGATTATCGTTCGTCTTTCAAAGATAAGCAGGATGTTTTTAATTTTGATGCTTTAAATGGGAAATACAATAATCTCAATTTGAATCAAACAAATCAAAATTCTTCAAATACATTTGTTAAATCTTCCAAAAGTTTTGTAAAAGAAAATAAAAAAGTTTTGAATTACGGTAAAATCAACGATGCAACAATCCTTTTTAAAATAAGATTAAAAAATAATTTTTCTCGCTGAAAAGACGGTTACTCTACATTTTTATTTGGATAAACATTAAAGGATTGTAGCCTCAACAGAACTTCTAGATTTTACAAATACTGATGAAACAAAAAAAGATATCCGTTCATGGATTAAATCAAATTTTTTATCAAATTATATTTCTAATGATAATTATTCTGCACCACAACGAGAAAATTATTCGAATGCCATCAACAATTGCAGCACTTTATCCCTTTACATTTCAACATATGAAAATTTAAATGAAGCTTCTGCATCTGATACATTTGATGGAACAAAAGAATGTTTAAAACAGAATAATTCAACAAAAGAAAATACAAAACAAATATTTATTGATTCAATTTCTGTTATTCAAGTATAAAATAATATATTATATTATTTAAACTTGAAAAATTATTTTACAGAATCCATTTGAATTTCCAAGACAGCAGAAAGAACGTTATGAAAAACAAAGGCCAGAACTTTCACAATATAAAGCATCCCAACATTTACTTAATCCAAATCAGATTAATCAAATTAATAATCATCTTTCATTGCCTCGACGTTCTGGTGGATCTGTTAGTTTTCTTTCGTTTATTGTTTAAAACAAAATACGGAAAAGGCATAAAAAAGCGATAATGGATTGTATATTATTTTTCATGGGATATCTTCGATATCAGCCACTACCCCCCCCCCCCCCCCCCCATTTGAGCACTGATCAGCTCTAACAAAAAGTAAAAGTTGATAAAGTCTATTATTTGCCAAAAGTATTTTCCTACTTTTTTGAACCAAAATTGCTCCCTTAAAAGCAGCCGCCATATCTTAATTCTAAAGCGTACATATTCTTTTCTGCTGCACTGACATAACCCACAAATACTGTATATACTTTCGCAAAGCTGCCAATGCAAAAATCAGGAGATATGAAAATTTTTGCTCAAAAGGCTATCAAAAATAAGTGTGATACATAAAATCATAAAAAATTTAGATGTCTGTTGAAAATAAAAAGGATAAAAGAAATGGTGAAGAAGGTGAAATTGAAGATAAAAAGGAGTCAACAGAAAATTCAAAGAAACAAAGAAATATTGATTTAAATAAATCTCGGCGGAAAGATTCAATAAAACCTGAAAAAGAAGAATCAAAAAAAGAAAGAGAAGAATCAAAAATGAAAGTCAGAGAAGAAAAGGATGATGGACGTTCAAGAAAACGAAGATATACACATTCTTCATCGGATTCTGATGAAGATGGAAAAGAAAGAGTAAAAAGATCTCGACGCTCAGAACCTTCAAGAAAACATGAATCTTCATCAAGTACAAAAGTTGAAAGAAGACATTTTTATAGTCGTCGATCAAATCCACCACCACTCCCAAAAGTTGATTTAGCAAAATTAGCTGCTGGCGAATATCCAATTCATGAAATTCCAACAAAATGGAATCTTTCATTTGATTCAAAAGAATTGACAGAAATTGAAACAATAAAAAAATCTAAACCAAAAATTAGAATGCAATCACCTCAACCAATTCCAATTTCAGAATCAAGTGAAACAGAATCTGTGAGTGGACATTTTCTTAAAGTTAAATTAACACCTAAAGTTAAAGCACTTTTTTTCGTTTTTCTGTCAAAACAAGTTTGGAAATAAAATTTAGTAAATTTTGGACTTTTAAATCTTTAAGTTTCAGAATATTATTTTGGAAAAAGTGACACCAAATATCATCTTAAAATGTCAAAATATTAAAAGCGTGTTGGAGCATTTTTAAGCAACAAAAAATATATACTCGAAAATTTGGAGTTTCTTTTCTTAACGCTGATCTTAGAAATGCAAAAGGTTTTGAATCATTGCAAAAAGGGCAAAAATACCGTAGTTTTTGTAAAAGTGTTAAGGCACTACGCGCACAAGCTTAAGATAACTAAAACTTTAAATTAAAATTTTTCTTTATGGTTAATTTCACATGAACTTTTTTAGTCATCCAGTTCACCAACAAAAGCAGTCAAAACAGTTATTGGAAATTTTTGGCGTGTTAAACCGCCATTTCCTCGTGCAAAAACTATTATTGCAACAGATGGAACATGTTTATCTTTATTTTTTACAGACAAATATGTATTCTCAAATCATTTTCCTGCTGATTTTACTGTAAATGGTATGTTTTTCTTTTTTTACTAGCAACAACTAATAATTTTTTTAGGTATTGCATATTCATGCTCTGAACAATATTATATGAGATTTAAAGCTGTTTATTTTGGTGATACAGAAATTGCAGAATCAATTATGCAAACTTCTGATCCAAAAGATATGAAACGATATGGTCGACAAGTTGAAGGTTTTGATGAAGAGAAATGGAAGAATGTTTCGTTACAAGTTTGTTATCCCAATATCTACTACCTTTAGTAAACATTAAACATTTATTTCAGGTAATGAAAATTGCTTGTTACAATAAATTTACTCAAAACAAAGTCCTCCGATATGAACTTTTTCGAACAATTGATACAACTTTAGTGGAAGCAAGTCCAATGGATCGATATTGGGGTGTTGGGTTATCAATGGATAATGAAAATATAAGAAATCCAAGCAAATGGCGAGGTGAAAATTTACTTGGTTATATTTTAACAAAACTTCGTGATCATCTCAAAAAGCAGCCTGAATATGAAGAAGAAATTAAACAAGTTTATGCTGAATTTGATCCATCTGTGGTTTAAGCTTTATGTTTGTTACTTTTTTGTTGTTACTTTTTTAATACTTTGTTTTTTTATTGAAAAAATAAACCAAAAACATCAATCAAAATAAATTAAAAGGACACATATTTAATTAAGGGATATAATAAATAATTTAGGACTCGTTTATTTTTGTCTATGCTTTTTTTATTTATTTCGATGAACTACCAAAGTTTCCAAGTCCTGGGAATTGAATTGGTGCAACACCAGCGGGGAATGTGAGTAATGCAGCACCTTGTGCTTGTGGGCCTGGGCCAGTTGCGGAAGCGGCAGATGGAGGTGGAGCAGGACCAGAATATGTTGGACCTGCTGGTGGAGGTTGTTGTGGTTGAGGGCCACCTAAATGTGGATGCGGGGGAAGGGTAAATAGGGGGTGTGGAGTTGTTGCTGCTGCTGGAGGTAGAGTTGGGAATGTGAAAGCTGGCATTGGAGGAAGTGTTGGTGGAGGTTGAGGACCACCTGCTGCACCAGCATTAGCACTACCATGTTGAGGGAATCCAGGGAAAGTAAAAGGTTGATGGGTTGGGAATGAGAATGGTTGATGGGGTGGGAACGTAAAAGGTTGGAATGGTTGATGTGGGGGGAATCCAGGTAGATTTGGATGTTGGAAAAGTGGATGTTGTGTAAAAGCTTGCGGAGCAGCAGGTTGTTGTGGACCAACTTGAGCAGTTTGAACTCCTTGAGCTTGTGCTCCAGAAACTGCAGCGGCAGAACCTCCTTGTTGATTAACTTGTTGTTCAACTTGTGGAAGTGGAGGTGCGGTTGCTAAAGCTGGGAGTTGTTGTTGTTCTGGAGCACCGGAGCGAGCTGGAACAGGTGGAACTGGGGTAACTGCTGCACCGGGAAATGGTGCAAAAGTTGGCATTCCTGGCATTGGAGTCATAAATGCAGTTCCGATAGTAGGGAATACTGTATTTCCACCGGGATATGTTGGACGAGGAGGTTGATTAGCAATAGCGACATCCCATGTTGAAGTGGTGGTTCCAAATCCTGCACCTAGAGGAGCTGGTGTTACTCCGAAAGGTGCAAAAGTTGGGAATGTTGGAAAACCAGCAAAACCAGGAGCTGGAGTAGGAGCAGGGAAACCTGGAAAGCCACCAGCAGCTGGTGCACCAAATCCTGGATATGGTTGTTGAGGTTGTGGTTGTTGTGGTTGAACAAATTGTTGAGGTTGTTGCGGCTGTTGTGGCTGAACAAATTGTTGAGGTTGTTGTGGTGGAACGTATTGTTGTTGCTGCGGCTGTTGAGGAGCTTGTGGAAGAGGTTGAGGTTGCTGGCGTTGACGAGATGGTTGTGGAGCAGCAGTTGCAAGCGGTTCAAGATTATTTGAACTTCCGGAAGCAAAGTCAACGCTGATAGAATTTTGAGAATCTGCTGCATATTGTTTAGCTCCAAAGGCAGAAGCTTCTTGACTAAAATCAAACATTATTAAAAATTAAAAAATCTAAAAAAATGCAAATTTTACTTTTTTTTCTGTTTCTTTTGTTGTTTTTTGTTTGGTTTTTGATGGGACATCTTTTCGAATTTTTCTTTTGTTCCAAGATCTTTGCCATTTTTGGCAGTCGAAAGAACCTTCAAAACTTCAGATGGAACATCTTTATCAAATTCAACTTGGGGCTCTGGGGGATCTGGAAGACAATTCATTCGACGTACTGTGACTTCGTATGATGGCCTAAAAGCAAAAATAAAATTTGCATAAATTTAACAAGTAATAATGGTTCTGACTTGTGCCCATGACCAGGTTGAACAATTTTTCGAACATTTGCAATAACATCGAAAGAAATTTGTCGACCATTTCTGATAACTTCTCCTCCGGTTACAGCTTCTCCAGAATTGACAACAGTCATTCCAACTTCTTGTGAGAATCGAAGACCATCAAATGAGCAACATTGAAGGATAAGACTAAAGTTTTATTTTATGTGGATATACAAAATCCTATTAAGCTTACGGTTGCCGAGGATGATCAATATATTCAATTCCACCGACCCATTGATTTTTTCGAGGACATGAAAGCTGTGAAAATCCACCCGAGCAATTCTAAAATTATTATTGGATATATGAAATCCTATAAAAATATCTCTTACTGCAACAAGCTTCGGAGCATTATCATTTCGATATCTTTTTAATGCTCGATCTCCTTCACGAAAATATCCATCAGCTTGTCCATTGGCATCTGTTAAAAATTCACTATCTTCTTCAAAATCTTCTGATGAAATAACACAGCTTGGTTGGGCACATCCAAGTACAGGTGCACCACTTTCTAAAACTTCAAAAGAATATGGCACACCAGATTTTCCACAATATGATGCTAAAGCAATGGGAAGAAGGGTGACTATTAGCAATAGTCGAGTCATGGCTTTAAAAAACTGATTTAAATGATTAAAGAAGAAAATTCAAAAACAAAGAAAAATCAAGTTAAATCGTTTTCATCCTCTTCAAAGGCGGTATTATAAAAATTGAAAGTTGCAACAACAAGAAAAATTGACCTCAAAAAAGTATATTCATGGAAGAAACTTGTTTTAAAGCCAGTTTTTTGGGTTTGGGTTTTGAAAAAAAAGTGTCCGGAAAAAAGTATAAAATTTTACGGAAAAAAGATTGATATCAGTGAAAATAAATATTGGGGGTAATTAAGGAGAATAAAGAAAAAAGCTGGTTTAAGACGGAAAAGTTGAATTAAAATAAAATGGATGTAAAAAAGTGTGATTCATGAATCACAATTTTTTCTCAACCATTTGAAGCTGATGACAGCGTTATTCATGTCTGACTTTTTCAAGTCAAAGTAAATTTCAATAGAATTTTTTTCAACAAAATAATTAAATTCTGAGCATTTCAGTAATATTAACTTTTGCAGCTTTTTTAAAATTTTGAAAAAAAATTTACTATCTTTTCTTACAAATTTCTCAAAACCAACAAAAAAAATTCCATCCAAAAAAAATATCAAACTTTTTCTTAATTTCAAAATCTCCCAAATCACTTAAAAAATGTTTAAAATCAATGAATTTTAACCGGATTAAAATCGGATCACCCTTTTTTTGAAGGAAAAAGGAAAACGTTAAAAATGGATGAAGATATTTCAAAGGGGAAGAAAAAAATGAATAAGATATAAAAAAATTTAGAGCGCAAGAAAAAAGGGAAGGAAAGGGAAGAATCCGGAAAAAATGAAAAAGTCAAAAATGAAGATAGAAAAAAAAGTTTCCGCTTGTTTGAAAAAAAATTTTAAAATGCCCTAAAGGCATTGACCGAAAGAAGACGATACTTTGTGGATGGATAAAAAAATGACAAATTTTTGAAATAGAAAAATGATGTCTTACAAAAATAGTTTTTATGCTAAAAACATCGTTATTGTGTTTTTACAAGTCATAACAAGTAAACCAACAAAATCATAGAGACTGCTTTATTTTTAGTGAATATTTTTTCGGGTTATTTTTGAAATTTTGTAATGGTTAATTAATGATGTTTTTTCTGGACTTTTGGGAATTTGTTAGTTTTTTCAACCTACCGTGTATTTTTGCTATAATAATCTGCAAAATAATCAGTTTATTACAGTAGCAGAAATTTACTCGTTCACTAGGGTAATCTTCATGTCATTATAACTTGTTCTTGACAAGCTTCAATTATTTTTCTCTTTTTTACGAAAATTTTTTAACATGCAATAAAAAATTAAAACAAAAAATTAAATTACACTTTCAACAGATATATTTAAAAACCTATGAAATTCTGCCTTTTTTACATATATAATTCAATGCTTTTACATTACAAATAAGGTTATTCCATTCTGTTGGTCCGAGATCGAATCCATCACCGTAGCAGGTTTGACCAATCCATGATGTTACACATTGACGGTTTGAATCAGACACTGGAGCTCCTTGCACCCAACTTGAATAATCAAACGGAGTTCCATCAGTCCATTGGAAATTGCCACCATTTCTTGAAAGACCAATCCACGATTGAGCGTACCAATCGCACGCACTTATTCCATCTTTGCCGGTGATATCTAATTTGAATACATTATGGATACACAAAAAAATAATAAAAAAATTACATGTAACAAACAAATTTTCTTGGGTACTATGAATGGAAGCTAAATGTGCCCCTTGATTTATGCAGTCCATTTCGGCATCATACCATGTTACGCGTTTATGAAATGCTTTATAACAAAAGTTTGTCAAATTTAAATATATCCAAGTATTTGGACAAATGCTTGGCATTGGTGTTGTTGTTGTTGTTGTTGTTGAAAGTTGTTTAATTTCACATACAAATGGTTTATCGATAAAACAATCTTCTGATTTCCATTTTGCTCCATTCATTATCGCTGAAGTACAAACAGAATCTGTGGTAGTCTGAGGTTGACCTTTATCCCAATCAAAAAAAGTCAAATGTACTATTATCAATCCATGACCATTTTCCTGGATTTATTGTGTTATAAATTCCACCAATCCAAAAATCGCTTGTTGCACTATCTGTAAAAATCTTCTTTGCTTCTCCTAAATTTAACGCAATTTTTAAATAAACACTTTGTCAAAATTGTAATGATTTACCACTAACAAACATATTTTCAAATGCATTATGAAGAGATATTAAATCCCCTCCCATCTCATTACAGCTACCCATGGCTGCAAACCAATCAGTTTTTGCGTTTTCAAAAGAATAACAAACTGGTGGATCAGCAAATTTTGATGGAATTTGTCCAGATAGACATGTTGCATAAGTATAAACAAATAAGTTTATAAATAAAATAATTGAACACAACATTGTAAAACCTTTTGTGAAACAATCAAGGAAAAAAGAAATTTATTTTTTGAGAGAAAATTGATTGTTTGCTTGCTCTTTGTTATTACTGATAACAGACATACTTAGAACTGATAACTCAGGCAAATAGAAAACTTAACTCGCGGATTTTTATGTTTTAATATTATTCTCTTAATAAATTTCGCTTGTTTTTTTGTTGTACAAAATTACATTTTTGAAGCAGCGCTGTTTAATGACCCCTGAGAAAAAAGTTAAAAGATTTTAAAATTATTTCATAGAAAATAACAGAAAAAAATCGATTAATGTGTTACCAATAATGAAATAGTTTATGCGACAAAAAAATTGAATTTTTTATTTATTTAAAATTTGAAAATAATCTAACTATTGCTTATTTAATATCAAAATTTGTTGATAGCCAATAGTGTTATAGTTAATTCATTAGTAAAAAACAAAAAAATTTTAAAAAAGTGTACACTGGAAAAATTAATTTTTCCGTATATCCATCTTTGCTTATTTATCAAACTCTAACAAACTTCTTTTTCCTGAACGTGTTTTTGCATTTTCCCTGAAGCAATATCCATAGAAATAAAAGAAGCAAAACTGCTGATATCGTTGGAACGGAAGAAAAAATAGAAAATGCGAACATTTTTCATTGTTGTGGTCACTTTTTTTTCTATACGCTTTTTAATAAAAACTTGTTTCTCTGAACTTCCATAAAACTTAAAAACTTTGAAAAAAATTTTAATTCTCCAGTTTTTTTATTATTAAAAAATATGAGGAACCGTTTAATTTCGGTTTTATTATTTTTTATATCTTTTTATCAGGTAAGTTTATATTTTATAGGATATACGAAATCCTTGTCTTATTGTAGATCTCAGAAGCAATAGATGCATGCCAAAAATTAGCAATTTGTGCTTTGGATAAATGCATTGCACCAGCTTCCACATATCCACCTTTGGAAGATGTAAGCTTTTACTTTTTTTATCTTTTCTACTGTTAAAATATACTCAAATGTTTTTAAAGGTAGTTCGAAATTTATTAAATAAAACAAATTTTGCATGTGTCCTTGGACCAACTTGTTATGAATTTTGCAAAGATTGTGAAACATGCCAATACGCACAAGAACAAATGAAACATTTAATTTTACGAGAATCAACAAGTTTGTTTTTTCCACTTTTTCAAATTTGCATATAAATTCAGTTTAGGTGGAAAATGCCCAAAGCTTGAAGAATGTGCACATTCATGTTTGAGGGATCATATGAGAGATCCATTTTCATGTGTCTTTAAAGATCGATGTGTTCAGTATTGTTTAGATAATCAAGATTGCCCACAATGTTTTGAACTTGTTAAACGCGTTTTTACGGGTTTCTGCTATCGTGGCGGATTTATTGAACATTATGGAAAAAAGTGTAAACCATTATTTGATCAAACGGCTGAAGCTTTAATTTCTAATATTGTTGCTTCTTAAAAAACAGATATTTAAAAAAATAAATGATTTTAAAAAATTTTGTAGTTTGATTTATTTAAACATTTTTTGGAATAGACAGAAAAAATTTTTCAAAAAATGCAGTTTTTGCAAACGGATTAACGGATATATTGAAAAAAATCAAAAACTTCCGCTTATATATATATTTTTTAAACGGCTGCTACATTTTTGTTTGAAGAAAGCAAAAAAATGGATCGCTCTCAAAACACAACCATTTTTTTGTAATACAAAGTTTTTACGTCACAATTTTTTTTCTTTTGTCAGCATTATTTGGAAGAAGAAAAGAAAAATAAGAATATTGAATGAATCAAAGAAAAAAGTTTACTTTGTACTCCGACATTTTTTTTATTAAAAAAAGTGCTGGTGTGTGTTTTGTATTTGACTTTTGTTCGTTTTTTTGTTGAAAAATGTAACAGAAAAGCATATTCATTTCTCAGAGATTGACAAAAAATAGTATTTCCGAAACATTGCAACCTTTTTCTGTTGCTCCAACATTTGTTAAATGAAATGAATCATGTTTTACAAAATTTTTGAAGTAAAATCTTTAAAAAAGTTTCAAGTTTTTTTAATTATTTTTATGCACTTGAAAGATGTAAGGGAATACTTGAAACACAAAGAAAGAAGCAAATGTTATATCTTAAAATATTTTGTAGTTAACCTTTTGCACAAATGAACTCGAAATTTTACATTAGCATTTGTTAATAAGAAAAATGAAGCTTTTTCAGTTTATTTTAAGTAAGCAAAAAAGTTATTAATTAAAAAAGAGCTTTTTATACTTTTTCATGGTTAAAATATTCAGCGTTCTAAGACATATTTAAATTATTGGCATTTTTAGTTCATATTAGTCCATTGATTGGCAAATATCATCATTTTTTAACCTTCTAGTTGTCGCAGTTTTTTAAATTTTCATTTAAAAAAATCCGATAAGATAATAACAAAAAAAGTTCTGTAAGTTTAAAGCAAACTCTTTTTAACAGACAAAAAAGCAGACAATTTGTCTCCGTTGAAGTGTCAAATCTTTCAAAAAAGCTTTACTATTGCTGTTAATTTTAACATATTTTTTTATCTTTGCACTTTTACTTTTTTTTCAATTCTTATCAGCTTCTACTTTTTTGAAAAAGTGAAAAAAAATTTTGATTGACGCAGTTTAAGTTTATCTTTGATCTAACGCTGTTATTAGCCATTTGGCTGGCCAATCTCCACATTTATGAAACAAACATATATCCCTCTTTGTGTCTGCTGTCAGTTAGCCTTCACTTTTTTGCATGAAAATTTAATTCAATCACAGCTGTCACAAAAAACAGGAAGAACAAATTGTGGGAAGTAATTTATCTCTATTTTTTTCACTCATTTAAAACCACACATAAAATTTTAATGGTACTATGATTGAGAATGACACGAAATGAAGCATCTGCAAATTTCAGACCTCCACATTTTTTGAGATAAAATAACCATAGTCGAAAAAAGGAACTGTAAGAGTGCAAAAAAAGTGAAGAATTTTCTCCTCTTCAAAAAAGTTTAAACTCTTTCATTTCCTAGCCCTTTTTAAAAAAACCGGACACAATTTTTTTTTGTGGGAAAGAAAAAAAGAGAGATAAATTTGTTTTAGTGCAGACGCACCTTTTCTTTTCCGCTTTCGCACAGATGACTGACATAATAAAAAAAAGTTAAGTCCCATGAAGGAAGGAAAAAAAGGAAGGGAAGGTCAAACAAAAAGATTTTTTTTGATTTTTTTAAAAAGCCATGTTCTTTGCTCTGTCAATAGAGGACGACTTCCCCCATTCAAACAAAAAACGTCCAACCTTTTTTTTAAAAAAAAAAGACATAAAAAAGTTAAATCTATTTTTACGTTAAAAATTTCGAAGGTGTTCAAAATTTATCAAAATTGAATTTACCTCAAGTAGAAACTACTAATTAAAAATTATGCCTGATATTCAAGGATACCCTGCTGGATTTACTTCATCCATTGTTATTCCAGATATTTCTGTAAAGGAAGTTACTTTGAATGGTGAAAAAGTTGAAAAAGAAGAAGGGTTATGCAAATTTGCTATTGGATTATATCGACCTCAAAAAGATTATTGCATTTGTTTAACATCTGTAAAAAATGGTGATGGAGTTGAATTTAGTAAAGAAATTTATATCCCTGTAAGTTTTTTGTTCAATGGAAATCGAGAAAGATAAAAAGCAAGAATGAAATGTTAAGAAAATGGGATTTATAATATCTTTATTGTTTAGGGTTTTCTAAAAACTATAATTATAAAAGTTGAACAAATACTATTTTTCTGTAAATATTCTTCGGGACATTTCGGCACCTATAAGCATCGATAGTTGTCACTACAAAACCATAAGGACGAACACATTTGCTTGGATTTATATCAAAGAACTAAATCTTAATTATTTTTATTACCCTTTTTTACAAATAGATGATTACGGTAAAAGAACAAAAAACAGCAAAATGTGGTAAAAAATCAAAAAAAAGTGCGGCACCAATGTTTGAAAGCACTAATTTATTCTAAAAGAACAATAAGTAAAAAGGGTTCTATGCATCTTGAACTTTGAAATCAAAGTGAGAATGCTTACATTTTTGTTGCTATTTCGATTTTGTCCCATAAGAGTTTTTGATTTTTTATAAAAAATATAAAATAAAAACGTTCCAGTTGCAAAAATTAAAACAGTAACAATATTTCGAACATTTAAGTAGAAATTTTGAGATGCAAGCAAACAACCAAATACATAATAATTTGTTGTTGACGAAGATACTGGAGTATATGGAACAAAATAAACAATTGCAAAAGTTATCATTAAACCTGCTAATAAAGAAATTTCTAATGCCGCAAAAAGTTTACACATTCTTTCATTAAAATAATAGGGAAAAAGCAAAAATAGGCATCGTTCAATTCCAAGAAAAAGAGTTGAAAATGAAATTGTGCCAGCACAAACAAAAGCTGGAAATAACCAAAATGTTCGTGCATTATATTGAACATTCATCCGATGCCAAAAAATTGTGCAAACATCATTGTGAAAGCTGTAAACGAAAATAAAATAGACATAAAAATATAAATAATAATCGAATATGAAAAATTATTAAGTTTAAACTTCATTTTATACAATACAAATCCATAAACAACTAATGTATAAACTTGTAAAGATAGGCAAAAAATATTCTCGATTAAAACTAAATATGGCTGTAAAGCGACTAATAACGACATTATTTTTGAGCTTAAGATAAAGCAGAAAAATTGTGAACGCTTTTATTTACAAATATTTTTAGTCATTATTTAATTAAAAAGTGAGTTAAGAAGAACAAATTACTTTTTTATTTAGAAAAGATAAGTAAATATTGTTTTTACACGAGAATAAAAATAATTGCTACAATTTGATTATTTCCTTTTGAATAAGTTTTTTAAAACTACTGTCTTTTTTCTAATTTAAAAAAGCAAATAATCATAATAGTAATTTTAGGGTATTAGGGATTGTCCAGACGTTACATCACGTCTGGACAATCTTATCAATAAAATACATCTGACCATAGTAATAAAAAACTTTTACACCATTTTTAAATTATTATGAAACTATTTTTCAGATAACTCCAACTCGATCCGTTGAAATCATCGATCCAAAAACTGTTGTGATAAAATTTTATTCAAATGACGCAATTTTAACTCAATTGAAAATTAAAAGTGAAACAGAATTAAATATTTGCAAAATTTTTGCATGTTTTGAAGATCAATGTTTTACTCAAAATGTACGAGCGTGGACGTAAGTGTCTTTTCTTTATTCCATTTTGTACTTTTTAATTTTAAACTTACTCTCTTTTAAGAAATGAAATTGAAGTTTCAACAGCAGAGGTACGCAATCGGCTTCAAAATTTGCAAAAAGTTATAACGTTTAATCCATTTACACGGGTCAAAGCTAATGTCAACAAACAAGAATTTGATTTCAGTAATGTTGCACCAAAAATTCAATGTAAATTTTTAAAAGCATTTTTAAGCCCCTAAAAACATTTTCTAGGTTTTAAACCACAAAAACTTTGTTTAAATTTTGGAGAATTACCACCGAATTTCGATTTCGTTGATTTTATAAAAGAATTTGATGGATTAAAAGAAATTGAAATTTGTGGAATTGGATTTAAAATTGTTTTATTGGTTGCATTTTTAAAGAAAATGAAGGAACATAAAAATATTAAATCATTAATTTTTGCTTCAAATCATCCGGAAATGAAGGAAAAAGAATTGCATACTGTAGGTGTTTAAAAAAATGTTTTAATTTTTCCATACAAAACATTTCATTTGAAAAAAAAAGACAATCTTTGCACTTTTTTATAGTTTATTCCCCGAAAGGTTGTAGTTTTAACTCAAAAACTTTTTGAAGGACGATGACATTTTTAAAAAAAACGTGAATTTTGTTAGTTGCGTTTTTAGTGAAAAAGACAATTGACTACAAATTTGAAAATATTTTTTTAGCAAGCAATTATCCGATTTTGTCCATCCCAAATTACAACTTTGGGGTTAATCTTCTATGAACAAATTCCACACACAGTTGAAAATCTCAAAAATTTGGAACATTTACATCTTTGTATTCATAATTTATTCAGTTATCGAGTAAGCGAGTTTATGTAATTGTTGAAATTATTTTAACAATGATTTTTAGATTTTTACACTTCCAAAATTAAAAACAATAAATGTTTCAAGAATTAATTCATACAAACAAAACTTTTTTCCTGCAACAGCTTTAAAATACGAAATTGATCGAAATTTGATAAATACTGGCTTTTATGCTTTGGATACCGTATATCATATTGAAAAATCATGGACACCAAAAATTCCAAGTTTATTTGAATTGGCTGCAGGGATATGGTACAGTAATCCGTAAGCTTAAGATTCTAAATTTATTCATATCCAAATCCAATTTTTTTAGTGATGTTCAAAAAGCTTCTCAACTTCCCAAAATAATTCAAACTCGACTTTTTTATGGTCGAATTGATTTTCAAATGTGTACAAATTGCAACAAAATATTTAATGATAAACTTTTTAGTGCTTGGATTATTCGTGAAAAACCAAATCAAAATCAACGACAATATTTTAAACATAAATTTTGTTTTGACTGTTTTGAAAACGATAGAAAAAATCATTTGAATTGTGATATTGTTGTTACTCGAAATCATTGTTAAAAATTTTTGTATATTATAAAAATTCAGCTTTGCTTCAGCAGTCTTTAAACTATTTACGAAAAAACATAAAACACTTCAGCATTTATTTAAATTTTAAACATTATATTTTTTCCTTTTTTTGCGATGACCACTTTAAAAAAAAACAGATTGTTGGGATTGACTAAACACACAGCAGTTCCGTTCTTTTAAACGCTGGTTTTTTATTTTTAAAAAAAATTGTTGAAAGTTCACATCATTTTTTTTTCTTTACGCTGTCCGACTGAAACATCTCTCTTTCTATCATTGATGCAAAAACGTCATTTTTTTTGCTCTTATTTCAAATTTGATTTAGTTTTAAATATTTTATTTTTTGTAACTCAATTAATTAATAAATTCTTAAAAAGTTACATACTTGTTGTATCCGACAGATACACAAATAATAATAACAGCAATATTTATTACAGCAGAATAGAATAAACGGGGAAGAGGCCGAATTAGCGTCTAACTCCTAGCACAAGCTCAGCAATAATAAAACCAAGAAAGAGAAGACAGCACTATTGCAAATAGGCTGAACGTTCTCGAACAACAACGAAGACCAACGAATAGTAACGTTGTTACATTCGTGGTGGGAATCTAAACCTAACAACAGAAAGTATTAATACCCTAATACCAGGGTTACAACATACTGTTTTCATAAAAAAAATTTTGTGTGTTCGTTTAAACAATCCATTTAAACACCTTTTTCAACATTATAAATGGAATGAATTAAAAATATAAAGCACAAATGAAATATGAAAAAAACTAAAATACGAAACAACTTTTAAAAATTAGTTTGAAAGATATAATAAAACATGGAAATGCAATAACAAAAATATTTTTTGGAACAGTTAATTAATTAATTTGATGCTAGAAAATGTTGTTGAGATTCTTTGTTTTTGTGCTTGCGGTCTATGTTAAAAAAAATTAAACATATTACGTTTCCATTCTTAAATAAAATTAAAATTTTTAAGAAAGCTCTTTTTATTTTATATTTAGCTAATTTCGTTTTTATTTCAAACCGCATTTGCTTTAATCTATTTCGAAATGCAATTTTCAGCTGTTCAGAAAGTTGTTTTACTTTTTTTGCAAAAATAGTGTCATTTTCAATTAAATCTTTTTTAACCATCCATTGATCGGTTGAACATGTAATAAATTTCTTTTTTTGTCAATAAAAAACGGACAATGCTGCTTTTGAATATATTATGGTTTACTTTTTAAAAATGTCTTTTTACAAATACAGGGTGGTCACGCTGGACCACCCCCAAAACAAATTAAATTTATACTCAAGGGCTGCAAGATTTAAAAAAACTGCTTGGGGGGATCGATAGCCTATATCATCGGATTTTAAAATGTGGTTTTGGAATTTCTACCGTAACCCTCGAAATTTTTTGGTCACACAACGAAAACCTGAAAAAGTCGAAATTTTCGAATTTTGATAAAATTTCAAAGAAAATTTTTCTTCGAGATTTTTGGCATAGAGTCTTCTAAAGAAGTCCTCTAGCCATCCCAAATGATATTTTATCAAAAATTCGAAAATTTTGGCTTTTTCAGGCTTTCGTTGTGAGACCAAAAAATTTCGAGGGTTACGGTAGAAATTCCAAAACCACATTTTAAAATCCGATGATATAGGCTATCGATCCCCCTAAGCAGTTTTTTTAAAACTTGCAGCCCTGGAGTATAAATTTAATTTGTTTTGGGGGTGGTCCAGCGTGACCACCCTGTATCAATAAAAATATGACATTTATGCATTTTTGATATTGGAAATCAACATGTTACAAAACTGATTGATTTTGGACCATTATTTATGAAATTGTTGTGTTACATAATGGTACAGTTGATGTAATAAAAGTAAGAAAAGAATTCACATTTACCAAATCTGTAAAAACATTCGTATATCAATTTAACATTTCACCTAACCTTTATTACCTTTTTTAATTTATTCATTTTATTCTAAAAAATTTTTAACGTTTACAAAGAGAACAAGACATCCCTCTTTTGAAATTTTTTTATAATACATGTTAATAAAATTTACACGGATTTTTGTTGCATATATTTTAATTTAATAAACCTTTGTTTTTCGCTTTTATCATGGACTTTTTTTGTGTTTTTTACAAAATAAAAATATTGCTCACTTTTTATCGCTCAAAAATGTCACATCGAACCGAGTGTCTTTTTTTTCGTTCCTTGCTTGGCAAAATGTTTAAAAATGCCAGGTGGAAAAAAAGGAAAATTTTCCATAATTACCGCAGTAATTATGGAAAATGTAAAAAAAAGTTTGATGTGATGTTCTTTCACTTTTGAAAATAGAAAAAAATTCAACCGTCGATCGAATGGCCTCGTAAAAGCTTTCCTTTCATTTTTTTGCAATAAAACACGAATGTTGCTCTTTTTTGAATATTTTAGAAAAAAAAATCATATCAATACTGGCAATAATATGATAATCTTTTATTTAAAAAAGGGAGAATATATTTAATCATTTAGAGTTATACAATTTGTTAAAAAAATTATATTTTATAAATTCATTTAAATTATTTATAAATTTTTCAATATTTTTTACTCGTCATTATTAACGTTTTTATTACGGTTTTACCCCATATAAGACGGGATGGCATAAAAGAAGAGGCCTTCAAGCGACGATGACAAAAATAATTTATTTGTAAGCATGAAACGCTATGCAAAAGACAAAAAATTTTCTTGAATAAAGCAATTCAGAAATATGACATTTTTTTTATAATTGGATAAAAAGAAAAAAATATCTTTAAAATGAAAACATATTTCTTTTTTTGTGTTGGTCACTTTCTAAAAAATAGATGGGTGAATGAAATCGAATAAGGAAAAAGAGAGAGAAGAGTGCATCTTTTTTTCTCTTTGACCACTTGAAGCTTTGAAAAAAAGCTACATTTTTTGCGGCGTATTTTGAAATAAAAGTGTTCTTCATTTTCATCGTTGAAAGTTTTTGCTAAAATAGATACATTCGCAGAAAAAAAATATTGACAACCATCGATCAATCAAATGTTTCATAAAATTTTCTTTCATTTTTTGCTGCGTTTTGAATATTTTATTCCTTATTTTTTAAAAATCAAAACTCCTAACACAAATTACAATAATTTTTCTTTCACAAAAATGATTAGACATGTCGAAAAAGATTTATTAAAAAAACAATTTGAAAATATTGCTCATTATTCATTAAAATAATGAGCAACATGGCTACACATCTTTGTTTAAATAAAATAAAACAAAACTGTAATAATCTGTTTGATTTAATGTCAAATTAAAAAGTTTATCTCATAACGTCTTATTTAGCATTATCATACATTAGAAATCAATTCATTGCAAACCAAATAAAAATCACCAAACCACATATGTCTTTTTTTTGTTTTGGTCACTTTTTAAAAAATAGAGGGTGAATGAAATCGAATAATGAAAAAAAAAGAGAAGAGTGCGTCTTTTTTTCTCTTTGACCACTTCAAGCTTTGAACTGGCCATATGGCAGAAATGCAAGTGAAGTTCAATGTTCACACACTTCACTTGCATTTCACTGTCTTTTTTTGCAAAGACAATTTTTTTGGATGTCCAAGGCCCAAACCAGCTGGCATTTGCAACAACATCGATTCTTTTTTTAGCAACAAAAAATTTTTCTATTATTTAAATTTTTTAACTCATACCAAGAAACAGAAAGTTCTACTCTAAAAATGGTAAAATATTCCAATTTGAATGAATATATGAATGATCCAATGTTTCATCGGCCTCAAAGAGTTTGTAATTTTTATTGACCTTGTACTTTTTTTCTAACTTTAAATTTTTTAGGTTGGTTTTCCATATCGAATTAATAACCTTGAAATTTTTATTCTTATTGCAATACTATTTTTTATTTTTCTTGTAATATATTTATTTTAATAATCTAAAAATGATCCAAAAAATCTCATGAAAAACTAAAATTCTATTTATTGCTTGCAAAAAGTTTTAATTTAATAAATATATTATGTAGACAGCATTTGATTGCAATTGTATGTATAAACACCAAGTTGAGGATATTTTACTCAAAACTCTTTTATTTATGTGTATGTAAACAAATGTTAGCTATTCTACATTTTTTTTTGAAAAAATTTATTTTGGAAAATTAATAAAATATGTATATCAGTAATTAAATGCGTAACTGTAAAAATGTGTTAGATTTAATGAACAAAAAAACTTTTTTCTGAAATATCTCATTAAAAATTTTTATGTGAAAACAACCCTTTTTTTTAATATAACCCGAAAGTGAGTTCGGGACCTTTACGGCAAGAACGTATGTTACAAACAGTATGTTGTAGCTTTTTTGTTGATCCACCTAATTTTAAACAAGTTATAATCTCGATTAACACTTTTAAGGCTTGAAATCTTAAAAAGTAAAAACTAGAATTTTAAAATTTTGTGGGACATTGTGTATTCAAAATTGAAAATGTCTGATTTACAAATAAATTAAATTTGACTTTTCTTCACAGTTTTTTGTTGTTAAAAAGTAACATTCTTTAACCTTTGAAATTATTTGGATAATTTTAAAAATAAAAGTTTCCAAATAATTGTGCTACGTAAGAATTTCGAAACGTTATCTTCAACTTCAAAGGGAATACTTCTAACTTTGGTAAAGTGTTTTTCGCTTGCAAATGACAATAAGTTTCTAAATATTTATTTATTTAGATATATCCAATTAATATATGTTCATAATCAAAAACTTAAAACTCAACAACGAAAAGAAAAAACACAACAAACAAAAGCATATAGCAATAACACTTAACAAAAAATTAACAAATTTAAACTCTTATTTTCCTTTTGAACAATCATACATATATACACGAAAATCTTTGGTCGCAAGAAAGATCTTGTCAACACCATGAACAGTAGAAGCCAAGCATTGAAGATGACGGTTACGGCTTTCGAAAGCACGAATTAATTCACCATTCTAAAAAAAATTGAAGATTAGGAATTGAGTTGCACGAAAAAATTAAACTTACTTGATTAAAGAATGTCATATTGAAAGACTGATGATTATCAGTAACAACAAGTTCACCAGCTGCATTAATGCAAACAGAAATAGGAAAGCTAATGGTACCATTTCCACACATGCTTCGCAAATTATTACCATTATAATCAAAGACATGAACAGAATGACGTCGATTATCGACAATAAAGATTTCATGATTATCATTAACGCAAACATCCATAGGAAAGCTCGTAACTGAAGGAGCACAAAATGTACGAATAACATTTCCGAGTTGATCAAAAATTGTAACACGCATAACCTAAAATTTATTAATTGTTGCTTTTCAGTTTAAACAAAAAAAATGCTTACTTTGCATTCAACAACAATAATGTTACCATTTCTATCTACAGTAACGCCACGAGGAAATTGTATAAGATTTTGACCAAACCGACGAATAAAACGACCAGAAGAAGAATAAACTTGAACTTGATGAACAGGCGTTCGTTCGGTAATAACAAAATTACTAGTAACAGGACAAGAAGCAATACTACAATCCCATCCTTCATTTTTCGAACGCAATTCACTTCACTTCACTTTGGCGTTTCTTAGCACGAAAATTCAATAGAAAAAAAGTTTTAACTGCATTTTTGATCGGCCGATTCATAAAAAAGATCAAGGGAGGCTTGGGGCTCGGAAACGGACACAAACCAAGTATTTTATCGTAATCCCCCCACTTTTTTTACATATATATCATAACAATTTTCAAAAATACCGAAAAATTCAGAATCCGGATTCTGAATATCTTGATTTTTTGAACTTTATTGTTTGTTTTTATCATCGGTAAAAAAATATTTTTTCATAAAAAAAAATAAATTGAATGTAAAAAAATGTAAAAGAGTTAAAAAACAGATTTTTATGGTACAAATATGCAACAATATAAAAGTAAAATGGTAAAAATACCAAAAAAATGTATTTCTTTTTTACAAATTTTGCCTTAAATGTCTATTAAAATGATTATTTATTGCAAAAAAATTGTGAAACATCAAAGAAAGGCTTTTCCAATGAATTTTATATACTGACAACGCGTTGTCAGGGCCTGAATATGCAACAATATAGGGTAAAATGGTAAAAATATCAAAAAATGAATTTTTTTTACAAATTTTGCTTTAAATGTCTATTAAAATGATTATTTATTGCAAAAAAATTGTTAAACAGCAAAAATAAAGCTTTTCCAATGAATTTTATATTCTGACAACGCGTTGTCTGGGCCTGGCAGTGCGCTGTCAGGGGGTGACAGCGCGTTGCCAATCAATGGCAGCACGCTGCCAATACAGGCAATGCGTTGTATTGTTTTAAAATTTGTTTTCTGATAAGAAAAATACATTTTTATAATGTTAAGGCATCCCTAAACACAATCTGATAAAAATTTTCACAGACAACGCGCTGTCACCATTGTCAGCGCGTTGTTCAAAATCTGACAGCGCTTGAAAGGGCTATTTTTAAGTGCAGGATCACTCCATAAATCCAATTCTACCGTAATAAGTGATGATTTTTCGTTCAAAATTAAAGATAATTTTTGTATAGTTTCTTTATAAAATGAAGACAAAATTGATTGCAGACCTCCAGTTGAGGTCTGCAATCAATTTAACACACCAGAATTATTAATTCCTTATCCGCAGCACATACTATTTTAACGTTTAAGTTTCAAACATAATTTAATTTTGCAGAAGAAAAAATTTAAAGAAAAACGGGATGGGACGTTTAAAACCTGAAAAAGAATGCGTCCGTCCCGTCCCTATTTTTAGCACTACCCGTCCGTCCGTCCCGTCCCTAAATTTAAAAAAACACGTCCCAGTCCGTCTCGGGACGGACGGAAAAACGGACGTCTCGGGACGGTGGAGACCCTGGTCAAGACTGACCGAACGCACACCCCTGGTTCGAAAAATGAAGGACGGGATTGTAAAAGAATGCTATTTCAGTATGGTTTTAAGCATATAAAAAAACGAACCAATTGGGATATAGCATTTGCCCAGGATTACTGCCACTAACTCCAA
Source organism: Panagrolaimus sp. PS1159 (assembly GCA_963922195.1). NCBI lineage: Eukaryota > Metazoa > Nematoda > Chromadorea > Rhabditida > Panagrolaimidae > Panagrolaimus > Panagrolaimus sp. PS1159. The sequence goes on from CAWUHW010000031.1 coordinate 832,322, forward strand.
AAGCAAGTTTAAGACAACCAATTTCATCAAAGACCTAAAAATGAGATAATTTAACAAATGAATAACAACCAAGGCATACCTGAACACGATGATTTTTTGTATCAGTGACAGCTATAAGGCCATCAGTAGTAACACATATACCAGCAGGTTCAGAAAATTGACCATCTTCAACACCAAATGAACCAAAATTTACATCATAATTAAGCTTTCTTTTCATAGGAGAAAATTCCCTGAAGAAGCTTCCATTATCCGAAACAGGTGAACAAGGTTCATGTTTAACAAGGCCAGCACAATAGCTAAAATTAGTTGCTTGAGCTAAAACTTTAGCGATCTAAAATAGAATACGGTATAACGATTAAAAAAAAGTTATAAAGAAACTTGCAACATTAGGAGATGGAAGAGGAAAATCTTCGTCAAGATCAGGCAAAATAGGAAGAACAGGCTTTTGTTGAAGAAAAGCATCAACTTTATGTGTATAAGAAGCTGAATCAAGATAAGTTTTTGCAAGATTTTGAGGAGCATTAAAATCTGCTTGGATACCATCAAGCAACATTTGACCTTTGAGCATACGACCCTCATAAACTTCCTTCATGATCTAAAAAAGATATAACATTAATACCGTAGTATATAAAAGCATTAACTTTACCTCAACAGAGCTAGCTTGTTTGCTGATAGCATCTTCACAATCTTGAAAAGCTTTATCAAGATGATCAACAAAAACTTGTTTCAATTCATGCAATGATGCTTTTGCACGCTCCATCCATTCTTTAAGTTTAACATCTGTTTCTTCGACATTTTGACGTTCTTTTTGATGCTTTTCAAGTTCAAGACGAATACGTGTAGAAAGATTTTGAAAGACTTCAGTACAAGTAAGCTTCATGGTACGAAGAGAACAAGTATGACAATTTTGGCTCAAATGATTCTTTATACAATCAGTGCATAACATTTCAGAGCAGGTTAAGCAATATTGATTCAAATCAGCAAACTTCATACAAGTTAAGCAGTATTGATTCATATCAGCGATGCTCATGTTAGGAATGTTCATGTTGGGATATACAGCATCCCAGATATTTTTACGAGGACCTTGATTCTGCGCATTCTAAAAAAGAGCACAAAATGCATAAACTGTAAAAGAAAGTCATAAAAGACTTACATCTTCAAAGAATAAGCTCTCATAAGACGTAAAATCCATCTTCAACGGCGTTAACTAAAAATAATATACCATAATTGCATCAAAAAAATTTAAAAATTGCATCAACGAACAAAAAAAGAGCGAAACACGAGATAATAGGGAAAAATGGATAAAAAAGAAGGTCGTCTTTTAAACACAAGCAATCGATAAAAGTATACAACAACAAATAAGGGGCGTGTAAAACTTAATCAAAATTCAGAGTGATTTTTTATCACACTTCTGTTCGACGTTTTATTGATTTTGTAAACGTAAAAAAAACGTTTTTTAACGTAGCCTTTCGAGGCTTCTGCTGAAAGGCAGCAGCAAGCGGCAAGTGGTCTTCAATGGAAAAAAATATAAACTGGAACTTTGAAAAAAAATTTTCATCTTTTTTTCATCGAAAATTTTTCGTGTACAACTTTTTTTTTTCAAAAATTGTCATCATTTTTTATTCGTTTATCTAAGATAACTTATCTTTTTCATAGCTTGTAAATATGTCAGCACGTTACGATCGTGCTATTACAATCTTCTCTCCGGATGGACATTTGTTTCAAGTTGAATATGCTCAAGAAGCTGTCAAAAAGGGTTCAAGTGTCGTAAGTTTATACCCATTTTAAACCTATTACTTCAACTACTTTACTTTTAATACTTTTAGATTGCCATTAAAGGCAAAGATTGTGTTGTTCTTGGTGTTGAAAAGAAATCCATGGAAACTTTACAAGATGAAAGAACTGTTCGAAAGATTTTTAACATTGATGAACATGTTATGCTTGGTTTTGCTGGTATTTTGTATATATCTTGTTGACCATTTATGGCTTCCATTTCAGGTTTAACTGCTGATGCGCGTGTTTTAATTGATGCCGCACGTGTAGAATGCCAAAATCATCGTCTTAACCTTGAAGATCCTGTCACTGTTGGATATATTGCTCGATTTATTGCAAATACAAAACAAGTAACTGAGTTTTTGTTGCTTCTTTTTTGCTTTACACATATGTTTTAGCGTTATACTCAATCACCTGGTCGTCGTCCTTTTGGTCTTTCATTGCTTATTGGTGGATTTGATTATGATGGAACTCCACGTTTATTCAAAACTGAACCATCTGGAGCATATTATGAATATCTTGCATCATCAACTGGTCGTGGAGAAAAGCCTATTCGTGAATACTTGGAAGAACATTATACAGATGATAATATTAAAGATGAAGACTCTGTTCTCAAACTTGTTATTCGTTCATTATCACAAGTTGTTCAATCTGGTGCACAAAATATCGAAATATCTGTTATGAAAATTGGTAAAACTCGTAAACTTAGTCTTGAAGAAGTTGAAGCTTTGTTAAAAGTTGTTGAAGATGAAAGAGTTGCTGCAGAAGCCGAAGAAGCTGCTAAAAAGAAACCAATGCAACAATAAAGCAAACAAAAATGTGTATTTTTATTTAATAATTTCTTGTTTTTTTATTTTCATGATGAATAAACTTGTATAATTTTGATTAAGAAATTTGGGGACATAAATCTGCTGAAAGAGAATATTTTAAACAATTATCAGGGTTTTGTGAAATTTTTTTCCATAGTGTCGATATTACGGTATATATATGTACATTCAAACATTAAAAAAGGCACTTTCAAGCCTCTAATATTACAAAAATTTGGCACAAGTTTCAAAAAACATTTCTGCATCATTTCCGATCAAAAAAACGAAAAAATAAAAATTTCATTTTTTGACTTTTTTCACGTGGTCCCCCCTTACGATTTTATCAAAAAATTAAAAAATTTCACAAAACCCTGAAAATGCCTCAAAATTATATCCTAAATCTTTTTTTTCGTTTAGTTTATGAATAATATTAATTATGAAAAAGTATTCGCTTGAGTTTTTTCAGAAAAACTGATTTTTTTTATGTTGGACATGTTGCTAGAATTGTAACATTCAAGTTGATGGCAAATGGTCAAATTTGATGTTAGAGGTCTGAAACTTGCCCAGAATGCTCTACCAACATAGTATTTTATAAAACAAAAGACCGGAAGTCGATATCTCAAAAAAAATGCATGAGTTTTATATACCGGTTGATGTTGGTTGAGATCACAATTTAAGCCATTTGGCCCCCATGCCCCCTCGGTAGAAAAAAGTTTTTATATCTAAAATGTCCGTCTTGAAAAGGGCTACAAACTGGGATAAAATCTAGAATCGGCCCAATACAAATATTTCGAGATATTTGGCAAAAACTGATTTTGGCACATTTTGATATGATGCCATTTCACTATTTCTAAACCAATTTCTATAATTTGACTGTTAAACAATATAACTAGGCTAGGGGAATATATTGCAACCATAAAAATTTTTTTTTCAAAAATATGTAAATTTTGGTTTCAGAAAATTTGCATAAATCGCCTGAGGCAGTTTGAACGAAAACGGATTTGATTTTCATTACTTTCAACCGTATTGTAGCCTATCCTGAAAGTTTCATGTCTGAAGCTTAAAATTTAATTTTTTTTTCCTTTTTTTCCATTTTGGCTCGAAACTGAAAAAAATGTCGTTTTAATAAAAAATGATTTTGGCGATGAAATAACAGATAATTAATTAAAATATATGATTTCAAAATGCTACAAGTTTCGTTTTAAAAATTTTTAGTGCATTGAATTTCAGTAAATGTTTGAATTAAATTTTTCATGAGTTTTCAAAATGTTAAAATTTACCATAACCAAAAATCCGCTGAAATATTTATTAAAAATTTTAAAGGGGGCGGACGTTTTGATACAGTTTCGAAATCTTAGATTTTCGTGATTTTCAGGCAAACTGGGAGTCTTGAAACTAAAATGACCCTTTTTTACATTGTTTTTATCAAAAAAGATGCATTTTCGTTTCGAGACTCTCAGTTTGCCTGAAAATCACGAAAATCTAAGATTACGAAACTGTATCAAAACGTCCGCCTCCTTTAAATCAATAAAATATTACAACTTTAAGTTATTGACGTAAATAATGATGACCCCAGAGGTGTAAAAAGCGGCCGGCCTCGACTTAAAAGCCTTTTTTTGCAAATTTTTTTTGTTGTGTTTCAAAATTATCGCGAATTCAAGACAAATGATAATTAATTATTCAAAATTTTTATTTTACAAAAACTGAGAAAAAATCGAATTTTGCACCAAATATTGTTGGAGTTATTAATTCTTTTCAGCAAAAGTTGAAGAAACTTTTCAGCCATGATATTTTTTTGCTGCTAAAATAAACTTCAGCAACGATTTTTTCCCTGCCTTTTCTTGCAAAACTAGCAGATGTTCAGTTTTCTTCTTTTTGCCGACAGACAAGCACCGCAAATAGAATGATGAAATTAGGTTTAAAAATTCGTTTGAGCATGCTGTTTTAAAAAGGGACTTATGCTTATGTTTGACATTTCCGTAGCATAAAGAGGTCCAGAAATCACCTTATCCTATTTGTTATCGTACAAAATAATGCTACAATAAAATTTTATTGCTGTAAATTTTAAGTTTTAAAATAGAAAAAATTTCAACGACCGGCCTGCGGCCGGAAGCTCTCGGCCGCGGCCGAAAAAGTAGTGGCCTGGCCGGCCGGCCCTATTTTACACCTCTGGATGACCTTTAAAAATGAAGGAGAAAAAAAGAAGAAAAAGTTCTGCTTTGCCATTTCAAACAATAAAAAGGGTGCAGCATTTGGTTATTGAAAAGTACGGAGCTAATATTTTCTTCTTTCTTTTTAAACACTCTTATCACAAAATTGATGAATCAGCTTTTTTTTCGTACAAACAACAAAATTTTCGCTTTTTTCTTCTTCAGTACAAAAAAATGCATAACTTTTTTTTCACTTTCATGTTTTTTCTTCTTCAATAATAGGTCATTATTTTTTAGAAGCTTTATTTATTAATTTTCAAAAATGTCCACAGAAATCAAATTAGTCCCACGTACAGAAAATCAACGCCGAGCTGGCTTAGATAAAATGTATCAGGAAGTTTTACAAGCTGAAAAAAAGTCTACTTCAATTATTTCGTCAATTATGAGCTCTGTTGGAATTTCATCTAATGCGGCATCTGTTTCATCATATCTTCATGATCGAAATCATTCTAGCTATGAAGCAACTCCGGAACCGTAAGCAAAAATCAAATTCTAAAAAAAAATCTTATTAGGTAATTTTTAGAACTGGTGAAAACCGAGTTGAAGCTAAAAATCTTTATGCTCAATTACCTGACACAATTGCTTCGGATCCAAATGATATTAATCGTATTAATAGAGCTGGGGAACTTTTCATTCAACGAAATAAATGTCCACCATTAAATAAAAGTATTCGAACTTTTAAACAAAACCTTCGAACTGTTGAAGATGTTGAAAAATTGGTTAATAGTATTATGGCAGCATTAAAAGTCATTGCAGTTGCAACCATTGCAGGACCGGATAAAGTTTTATGCACAAATCCTAATGATCTAAAAGAAATTTTACTCGGATGTTTAAACGGTTTAATTAGTTCTTCATCAATCAATGACAAAATTGATCAAGTATGGTGTTCACCTTTGGTGAGTTTATTTATATACACATTGAATTATTATGTGTTCATATAATTTTTTTAGGTCACACCTGAAAATTCTGTATCATGGATGAAATGCAAATTTTCAAGTGAACAATCAGTCAGTGATTGCTGTGGAATGAAATCAAAAGATGTTGAATTAACAGTTGAATATTATGCATTTTTCTTCCCAACTGTCAATGATTTTAATCATGCGTTACATTATGCTGAAAATCAGGCTTAAACACCTTTTGTAAACTTTTGTATAAATTTTTTCTTAAATCAAAAAAATAATTTTTTTTATCGACAAAAATTGTTTAACCTGTGAAATAAATTATTTCTATAGAAGCGAATGTTATTTATCTTTGGACTCTTAAATTATATTTGTATTTGTTAATCTTTATGAATCGATTATTTACCTTTTATATTGTTTTTTTAAAATCAAAATTATTAAAAACATCTGAGTTTTTGAGAAATGACAAAAATCTTATTATTTTTCCAACTTTGAAAGTGACAAAATAAAGTGCCCCTCTTAAAATTTCTGTTCGTGTAAAATTTTATTGGTAAAAATTACTTCTAAAAACTAAATAAATGCAAAAAAACTATTCGATTCTGTAGGGAATTCTGAAAGAAGTAAAAGATAAGTTGATAATGTCACATTTAAAATAAAAAAAGTGTCATCATGTTGTTTGTCTAACATAAACATTTTTTATTCAATTCCCATAGAAATTTATCACAAAATTATTTTACAAAATTTTTAGCATTGACTATACATAGAAACCATAGGTGAAATTTTACTAATTGGAAGTGCCGTCGTCGTTGGCGGTGTTGGTTTTAGAAGCCATGAAAAATAAAATGCAATGAATTCCCTTTTTACTGTTGGAGTTACAAGAAAAATGATAAACATTGGAGGATAAAATTGTAGCATTGAAAAAAACCATGAAGTTATAAGATAATCTTTAGTTTCAGAAAAAAGCCCAATTAAATTTTCACCATATAGAAGTGTCAAAGTTGCCGCAGAAAGAACAGTTTGAAATACAATTCGTTTTTCCATTTTTGTTTGTTTTGGTTTATTAGAACCTTTTGGGGCAAAAATTAGACCAGTAAAAACGAAAGCCAAACATAGGACATTTAAAGAAATTGTAATTATTGCATTTCGGCGAACGGTATCTCGACGATAATCTAAACAACCGGGGGCACCAGAAGAAAGAAATTTGCATTCAAATTTTGTGAATGTATCTCCGTGGGAGATAAACGGGAAGAGATAAATAATGCCAAGGAAATACCAATACCGTTTACCACTCCAAAACTGAAATATTTGAAAATTATTTTTTTTTGTTAAGGCATTGTTTTTGTGAACAAAGTGTTAATGAAAACTTACAAGTTTATGCAAATTTGGAAATGCTAAAGCTGTCATTCGACTTAACCCTAATACAGCTTCCCACATTCCTTGCAAAGATTGAGTATACCATTGTAAAAGCAAAACATATGGAAGTAATGGATCATCCAGTTGATAATATGATGTTCGACCATATATCCATGCAACCGTATATGGAATTCTTAAAACATAAAACGAATTTAAAATATAAAAATAGAACGAATGAAAAACAGATTTTGGTTTTCGAAATTCATTACAAAGAAAAATTGAAACTAAAATATTTATTCCAAATAAAATTGCAGCAAATACCATTTCAGTGTAATAAATGTAATAAAAAGTTTTTTCATCAATAAATAAATACATGTTTAACAAAGGATGGATGGATGGATGCTAAAGTCTTTTTTTTAACACAAATGAAAAAAATTATTTATTTTGTAAAATATGAAATTGTATTTTATATATTTCCAATAAACTTTAAATAAAGATGTTAGCCTTTGAATCCCAATGGATTTTCATCGTTTTTTAATAAGAAATCCTCATGAGAACAATTAATTTTATTTAAAACTGAAAAAATTGTATAGTTTAAACAAAATGATAATATGGTTTTTTATTTATTTTAATGTTATTTGTTTTTGAGGTATATTACCCACATGTGTTTTCATTTTACAAGAATTTCAAACTATAAAACTTTGGCTTAAAAAAGAGAATGAGGGCGGCATGTTTAAATCCTAACAGATTTTATGCTTTCTTTACGTAAATTAAACAAAAAAGGAAAACCCTGGAGATTTGAATTCAAAGAAAAACAAAATGCTTTTTTTTCAAATTTTTATAATACAATAATTACATTGTTTAAATTAATTAACTTTAAATTTTATTGGACCTTCTCAGGTGTTGCGTCTTTTAATAGAATGCCAAGCTTCAAACTAATGTTTAATGTTTATAAACAGATTTAAATAATAAAGTTATCAACTTTGATAATAAATGTTATAACTAAAATCCAAATTCTCTAATGTTTATGACTTTTTAAAGTGTTCTTAAAACAAATTTCTAATCTGTTTTTGCTTACATTTTGCCTTTACAAAGATGTTAGCTTGCTTATGAATATGTTGTAGCAATATATAAAGCAAGATTAGCTGTTTCTTTAATCTTTTACTCCAACATCAATTTTCGAAAATTGGCTAATAACAACTTAATCAAAAAAGCTGGCGCCCAACCATTTTTGAGGGCGTTAAGAACGATTATCAACTCTAAAATTACCGTTATCTAGTCCCAAACATTCCAAAAAAAGTTTTAAAGCTTTACAAAAATGTTCCCGAACGGAAATTTTTTTTTCTTTTTTGAACGATAATTGTTTTTTAAAATTTGTCGGCCGGTGTCTTTGCTCTTAAAAGTTTCGTTTTTTTTCTTCATTCTCAAACTTTGAGATTTCTCTCCGATTGACGTCGTCTTCAACTCCACAATATGTTCGTATCGCTTTCTCTCTATTTTATATTTTATACATATATATTTTTTATTAATAGGCAGTTAAATAAATAAAGGTAAATTATCAAAGTACAATACGCATAACAATCAACTACATACCTGCAAAATTTTTATAAAGTAAAATAACTTTTTTAAGATATTAGAATAAATTTAAAGAAAATTTTTAAAATATCAAAAAAAAAACTGTTAGTTTTAAATTGCATTTTGGTCAACTTTAAATAATCTTTTTGGTTTAAGATTTGAATATTTTTTCAAGGCTTCTTCGATGATATCAACATATTTAGCTTTACATTTGTAAGGTGCCAAAATGTATACCACTGATTCATGTAATGGGTCCGGGAATGAATGGTATGAAGTATTACCGGTACTTGAAAAAAATAATACATTATTCATTGGATCGATATTAAATCCACGACCGCCATGAAAATCTTTTCGAACAACAATCAAGTCGTCAACAAATGCTGATGATAAAGTGCACTGAACCAAAGCACCTTTTATCTCATCTTCTTCCAAACATGGAAACTGTAAAAACCCCCATTTATACTTTATACAAATATTAAGATTGTACCCAAAAGCGTTGCTTTTTTTAATGGACAATCCTTCAAACACTATGTTTGCCTTTACGGCAAGACAAACTTAGTGCTTAAAGGTATTTTCTCCAGTTTTTAAGGGTCGATGGCTCTTTTTCCTTTTTCACACAATTGAATACTTTATTCATTATTTATGCAATTTTTGACTAATAATGTTGAGGCTATATCCAAAATTTGCCTCAACACCATTTGATGCTTTCGAACTAATTTTATTGAAATTTGCCCCTAATAATTAATTACCCATTTTTTTGTCGGAAGTGCCCGTAAAATTAATGATAATACTCGAATTTGTCAATAATTTTGATATAATACTTAAACTCACTCTTGTATTCAATTTTTCATAAACAAAAATTGGTTTATAAAGATGTCTTTTTTCTATTGCATTTAAGATCTGTCGTGCTTCTATCATATTTGGGTCATTTGAAGTTGAGTGCATGATCTATAAATTGTCTTTATTTTTTATGTCATAATTAAAAAAACGTACATCTGTTCGAAGCTTTTCGTCTGTTAATCGAATGTACATGTCAAGATTTTCTTTTTTAAAGCAATCTTGTAATTTTAGGTTTGTTTTTTCGTCTCTTGGAAGTGTATGAATTGGTAATGCAAGTTTAATTGCTTTTCGAAGCCTGAAATGATGTGGATTTATAAATATATTTCATTCAGAAGGTTGCATTGTTGAAGCGTGGATCAAACCGTTAATCTACAGCAATCTATCAATGCAAAACTTAAACTCACATTTCATTAATAGCCAAAACATTTTTATGAGAATATGCAACTTTATGATTGTATTGTCGTTGTTTCAAAAATGCAGAAATCATTTTTGATTCAGTTACAGGAAATGCCAACCATTTGAATTTTTTGCATGGATCATCACAAATTCTTACCGTTGCAAGAAACTTTCCAATATCTGTTTGGGTAATTCCAACAACACCTGTTCTTACACAATCACGAAGAAGGTAATCAAGTTTATCAACATCAATTCCACTGATTGGATTATTGACAATAGCATATAAAAATGTCTTTTTTGATAACAGATTTTCAGGAATTGAGTTATCAGGAAATGGTGGTGGATTGATTAGCTCTTTGATAAGATTAAAATGATCTTCATTCAAATATCGTTCTAGCCGATTTCTAACTTTATCATCATCTATAAGAATTTTATCAAATAACAATACTGACATTTGTTCATGCTAAAAGTCCCTGATTAGTATAAGAGAGGAAATACTAAAATTCTGGTTTTTTGATTGTCTTGACTGTTTAAAAAAAAAATAAAGGACACTTACAGTAAGCTTAGTGCCATCGCTCTGAATCAAAAATTCTTCGCACAAATGTGAAAACGCGGCATGGCCAAGATCGTGACAAAGTGCAGCAATTATTACACATAGCATTTCTGCTCCTGTCATTTTTGATTCTTCTGGGAGTTGTTCCTGAAGTATCTTAACCAATTCGCATGCCAAATGAGCTGTTCTATAATAAAATGTTTTTTTCATCACTTATCAAAGTAATTTACAAACCCTAAAGAATGTGCATGTCTTGTATGGGTTGCTTCAGGGTATATATAAAAAACGGCACCAAGTTGTTTGATGTATCTGAGTCTTGCAAAGGTAGGATTATCTGTTATCACTTTGCATACTTTTGGAAGTTTTGCATATCCAATTCCTTTTCCATGATTAGTTTTGTAGTAATTTTTTGGATTTTTGTAATCCCATTCAATCAAGCTTGAAACAGGCATGCTAGAATGGTAAATAAATAATAAATGCTGTTTTTCTGCTAAAAATCACTTACGGTTTTTTCGATTTTGTTTCGCTTTCAGTTTTACTTAGCCGTTTTTTCTGAAAAGATGTAAAATATTAATTTTAGCTCGAAGAATTGTAACAAAAACTATACCGTTTCCAAGTCTTTTTTCAGAAGCAAGTAATTTGAGGTATCCGATCCCTGAACTTTCGCCATTGGACTTATTTGAAGTTTACTTTGGCTAGGCATATCTTTCTGTTTTTGTAAACCTAAAAAAATATTAGTATTTGAATAATAACAACAAGCTAGCAGCGAGATATAGCAGGACTACAACACATTCTCCTTCTTAGACACTTGTCTGTAAAGCTTATATGTGTTTATATTATAAAAAGTTTTCGACTTAAAGTTTCGACGAAGGGGCGAAACAAGCTATATATTTTTAGCTTTATTCTTATTTTTCGATCTTAGGTCAGTTTTTCGCACTACTTTTGTTAATATATGGGCGACACAGAGTATCCCCCTCGTCTAACAAGTTGGAAATGTAGAGATTAATTTCCTCATATTCCTCCCCATCAATACGTAACTAAATTCTTTCGCACAATAAAACGCGATCACAGCTTTATCTTGAAACAACTTGGAAAGTGCTTCAACAAAGGCTGAACACGGCATTTATATGCGTTCTTAATTTGTCTTTCCGTATCAACTGAAATAACATTCATATTCAACAACAAGATAAGAAATAGGAGGGTAAAAAAGTTTCCGGAACAACTAAAAATCCATGAATTAATTACCAGAGATAGATAACGCTTTTTTAGGAACCGTTTTTGTTTGCTTCTTTTCTGTGATCATGATGTTGTTTAAAAAAAGTGACCTTTTAAAGTACAAATTTATAAAACTGAGTTCCAGCTTTTTTGCTTATTTGTTGAAATGTGTAAATAAAGAGTAAAGATTTGCACTTTTTACTTGATTAGCCAGTTCCATCTCATTTAAGACAATTGTTGAATTATTCTCATCACACAAACAAAAAGTGAATAAAAAATATTTTTTTTCAAAACAATCAAAACAGTTTTCGAGTCACTGTTTTTTTTTCAGTGTTTATAGATAAAGCTTCCTTTAAATTTGAGTTTCTTTTGAAAACATGCATTGAAAAGGAGGTTTCATTTTCTAGCTCATGGTGACAGAAAAAGAGGGCAATTGTCCTTCGAATAAAAGTAGAACGTAAAATTGAAGGTAAATTATTTTGACTGTTTTGACAAAATCACATTAATATCGCAATCCTAGGAAAATGTGGCTATTTTTTTCTGCTTCCTTTAGTTTAATCAATTAAAATCTTTATTAATCTTTTGCTTTAATAAAAAAATTTCATAAAAATTTTGTTTTTGATGTTTTATCAAACATCAAAAACAAAATGATAAAAAACATTTTTGACCGACACCCAACCTCTACTTGCCAAAATAATATAATAAAAAGTCAGGTGGTTTTAATTTGAACAAAAATTGGAGTCAAAATATGTTGATATCGTGCTTATTGCAGAGATCTGTCAAAAACATTTGTTCACTTTTAATGTTGTAAGCAATCAAATGATTTTCCTGATAAGATAAGCCATAAAAAGCGTCCAGAAACATTTAACCATTAACTTGTTAGAATCTGGTAAAATATTTGTTTTTGTGATTTCTACAAAGGGGAAAAACGATTAATTTCGGAAAAGACAAAGGTATCAAAAAAAGGGTTTAACACCGTTGGATGGTAGTAGAATCTGTATCCGACCTCAAAATAGCGAATTTATCAGGTCCCAGAAATTCAAAATGTCGGATTAAGCAAAACTAATGTTTAAACATTAATTTGTGACAGTATATTTATTAATTTAAAAATCGTTGCAAATAAAATTTAAAAAACAATAATTTTTTATTTCCCATCAAAAAAATTTATGTGCATGTTTTACATGCTAAAAATATCATGAATGATAAGATATTTTCCATCTTCTTCTCCTCTCATATACATATGACCAAACCATCCTTTTATGCTTGGATCACTTTTTCCTATTAATTCACTTTTATGAACAATAATTTTTCCATCTCCTGTTGCTTCTGTTGATACATCTTTCATATCAAAATCCCATCCCATTTTGATAACTTCTTCATTTTTCTTTAAAATCTCTGAAAAGAAAAAGAATTTGAAAAGTTGAAAATGTTGTTTTCATTTTATCTTATCAACTATTAAAATATACTTATTGTTTTTTATCAACAAAAAATTCCTATCATTCAGCAAAAGCTAATAATAGGATATTCCAACAATTATTCGATAACTCTTTTTTATGGAATCGAAAAAACAAAAAATCATCACATTTTTGGTATTCTTGATTTTTTTATTCTCTTACCATCTTTGCCATAAACACACCATTTTCCTTGATGAATTAAAACAGCATCTGGATGATAAAGAGATGTAAGACCTTCTGCATCTTTTGCCATAAAATATTTCATTGTTTTATCATGGATATGTTTTTTAACTTTTTCAGCTTCTAAAAATGTGGATCTTTTTACGCATTAGAACGTTTAAACTTTTAACAAACCTTCTTTTGAGAAAGTCATGGTTGAAATAATAAATATTAAGAAGAGTTAAAAAAAAATTGCAGCAGCAACAGAAAAAAATAGTAAATTCTTTTTTACTTTTTACCTTCGTTTTTATACTTTTTTTTTCTGCAGAAAAAATCAAAAACATATTTGTGGTTTGTTACAATTTTTATTTTGAGGTTCTCATCTATCTTTTTTTCAGTAAATCAGTGAGTAACAAAAAAAAAAATAAAAGCACACAAATTTTCAGCATTTTTCATTGTTTGAAAATTTTAAATGTATTTTCAAACTATAAATCACAAAAGTGTAACAATTGTCACCACTTTTCTATATATAAACTTCTTATTTTAAAACGAATAAGTTCAAAATGCGACCAAAAGGTTAAAAAATCCAGCAAAAAAAAAGAACGGCCTTTCGAACTCAAAAAAAAGAAGTTTTAAAAGTTTAAAAGCGGTTTTTTGTAAAAATCATACAATGTTCGGATTTCGAAAAAAAGAAATTTCCATTTTGAGATCTAATTCTTTGCCTCTAGACTAATTCGATGACGGAGAACACGAATTTAAATTCCGTTTTGACCAAAAATGCCATGGCACAAAGTTACGAGGTGCCGTGCCGTAAAAAGTGCCAAAAATCAGAATTTTTTAAAAGTGCCATAAATTATATATCAATCGATTTGTCTCGATCTGGGGAGTCTGGCAAAACATAATTTAACCGTTTAAAGTCATTATATCGATAAATTGTGGTCAATTAAAGTGAGAGGTATACGGTAATTGAGCAATAAGTGCCAAAATTTGGTTTCGGGAGTGGTTTTTTTATCTTATTAAATTCCCCATGAAATTTTACATCGATATGGTACAAAAAAAAAATAAACGTAGCATGCGATGTACTTTTATCATATTTTCTGCAAAAACTATATTTCCAGTACCATGATGGTGGCATAAGTCAGTGAATTTGAAAGATATTGACTAGCTTTGACTTTTATCATGTATATCTATGCTTTAAAAGTTATCCTGGAAAGTTTCAAAACTCCCGGATCATATTTCGCAATTTCGCGTCAGTACTCTGCGTTGATACCACTGCTTATTGGGTATAGATAGAAATGGCCGTAAAAAATTTGGGTTTTTCAAGTAAAATAAAGTACTCTGCGTTGATACCACTGCTTACACATGCTAAAATTTTTCAAAAAATCCTAAAAAATCGAAATTACCATAAATATTATGTTTTATGGTTTATTTTATTATTTTAGCATATGTTAAAAATTTTTATAATGCAAACTTTTTTATTTTACTTGAAAAACCCAAATTTTACGGCCATTTCTATCTATACCCAATGTTGCTGATTTTTGATACTATATCTTGACGCGAAATTGCGAAATATGATCCGGGAGTTTTGAAACTTTCCAGGATAACTTTTAAAGCATAGATATACATGATAAAAGTCAAAGCTAGTCAATATCTTTCAAATTCACTGACTTATGCCACCATCATGGTACTGGAAATATAGTTTTTGCAGAAAATATGATAAAAGTACATCGCATGCTACGTTTATTTTTTTTTTGTACCATATCGATGTAAAATTTCATGGGGAATTTAATAAGATAAAAAAACCACTCCCGAAACCAAATTTTGGCACTTATTGCTCAATTACCGTATACCTCTCACTTTAATTGACCATAATTTATCGATATAATGACTTTAAACGGTTAAATTATGTTTTGCCAGACTCCCCAGATCGAGACAAATCGATTGATATATAATTTATGGCACTTTTAAAAAATTCTGATTTTTGGCACTTTTTACGGCACGGCACCTCGTAACTTTGTGCCATGGCATTTTTGGTCAAAACGGAATTTAAATTCGTGTTCTCCGTCATCGAATTAGTCTAGAGGCAAAGAATTAGATCTCAAAATGGAAATTTCTTTTTTTCGAAATCCGAACATTGTATGATTTTTACAAAAAACCGCTTTTAAAATATTTATCCAATTAAACTTGAAAAACTTTTTTGTTGCAAATTTTTTTTGACAAATGTTGAAACTTGTCGATACCTATTCTTAGTTCAATTTATTTTGTTAAAGAAGTCGGACTCTTTGCTCCTAACTTTACAGCGACTACGCAACTAAAACACTGAATAGTAAGAATGCCTAATTTTCAGGTCTTCTTATAATAAAAAAAGCAGAAATCCTGCCTCCTTTAATAAAATATAATAGATAATATAGTTTTATTTTTCACATTCTCTGCAACTAAATCAACAAATTAAAATATTACTCTATTTTTTCAACTGTGTGTTTCTTTTTTTAAGTTTTTTTTTCAACCGAAAAGAAAGATTGTAACTACAATTTTTATACTTTGATGCTGCATTTACACACCTTTTTTAAATCGATAATACAAATACTTTTCTGATTTACTCAATTCGATCATAAATCCAACTCGAATTTTAAAAAAGCTGTGTTTACAAAAGGCGATTGAATAATTACAGTCAAAGCTTTCACTTTCACTGTTTTTTTTTCATAAAACTGTTGATAAAATTTTTTAAAAACAAACAAACAGCAATTTTTCGTTTCCCCTTCCTTCTTTATCTACCTTAAAATAATTCTCACAAAGTATAATTTGTTTCTTTGTTGCACTCTCATTTCTATTTTCTATCTTGTAACAATTTCTATTTTTATAGAATTAAAGAGCGCACTTTTTATTTTTTATGTGTGTACCAATATTTTTTAATATTTTCATGATAAAAAAACATCGCGAAAGTATTTCATGATAAAAATGGAGTTTTATCAGTGTAACAATCATCAAAAAGTTCCTGCCCAAAACAAATTCATCTGTTTATTCTCAAATTTTGAGAGATTAAAAAATAGGTATAAAAATGTGCCTCTCAAAATTAAATTTAAGTTATTTCAAGATTTATTTTTTTACATTTTAAAAAAAATATGACTCTTTGCGAATACAAATCTGATGTTTATGATTCACTTGGTGACGTCGCAAAGATGGCTGAAATGGTTACAAAAGAAGAAATAAACGGAATTGGAAAAATTATTTTAGAGTACGTTTTATAAAATTAAACGTTGCAAAATAAAAACTTGAAAAATTACTTGATTACTTTTTTCTTTAAATATTCCAATAAATAAATTTAATATTATTTCAGAAATGGCTACGGTAATCAAGTTATGGTTGCATTGGCTCATCGACATCATGATTTAGCTTCAAATGAAGTTATGCTGGAACAAAAAGAAAAGGATGTTCGAGTTTCAAAACCTGTTGAATCAAAAAATCTTCCGATCAATGCATTTCCCAATATTATTTTTTACGGAGGAAATAATAATTGGTATCCAATTGGATACGGTATGTCAAAAAAATTTGAATTTTAATATATTTTCTGTAAATATACAAAGTTTTAGGTATTGATGAAAAAATTGATGCCTGGAATGATGAAAAGTTTTTAAAAAGTATTGCAGCATATCTCATCTTGAACAATCTTCAAGATAAGCTTACCCTTACTGTAAAAAGCAAGGATGACGAAGAAAAGAAAGATGGTGTTCACTTTGTTGAATACAATTATCAAGGTATGATTTTATAATTTATGAGGGATTGATAAGGAGCCATACATTTGTATACTTTTTGAAAAGCAAAGTATTTTGCTGAATTCTTGTAGCAATTTTTTGTGCCATTTAATATAAAATTTGTAATAATTTCAGATACTCGAACAAGTGTAATGCATTCTACTGCAGATAAAAATGCTGTCAAAAATGCCATTAAAACAACATACGGATTCAACTTTGGACCAGAGGGTCAAGTTGAAGGGTATTGCTTTGCACAGTGCATTCCAAATGTTGATGGAAGAGGTGGATGCATTTATAAGGAACATACAAAGTGTTAAATTTACTACGGCCTTGTTTTTATAATCTTCTGATACATGTTATTCTTCATCCAAGCACATTTGTTTATATAATAAAATATTTTTAACAGACTCTAAATAAATTACTTCAATAATGCAATTTTTTTTCTATGAATTTTTTGGCGATCAACTTTCTACAGATGACAGAAGATCGATTCATATATTACTTGAAATATATAAATCGATCTTCTCAAAAGATCCAAATACTTTTACGGTCAATATATTATATTTGACAATAACATTATAAATTGATATTAATTATAATTTTTTAATAATAAAATGTTTTGTGAAATAAAGCTTGAATTTAAATAAAAAAACTTTAAATTGGATTTTAGTTACAAGTCCGCAAAGTTTCATTTTGATATATCTAAAAGACAATTCAGGCCGTTGAATTGAACTCCTCTCAGTTTTAGCCTTTTTCAACCCTTTTTTGATTTTTCAGATGAAAAACGCATTTGTTTCAATTCAAGAAGAACTTCCTTCTTCTTTTTTTGTAGTTTAGTTGTTGTAGTGTGACACAATAAATAATTGCATCATCAAAAAAAACGTTATATTTTCACATTTTTTTGTTAATTACATTTTTTATTTAAATTGCTCATTAAAGTGTAAAATAACATAAATAATAATAAAATAAATTAATGTTTAAAAAACGAAGAAAAAAATGAAATTATAAATAATATTTTTTTTATTTAAGAGATGTTCCAACAGTATTTGTACGATTTGAAGAAGATTTTGCAATTGTTGAATTTTTGCTATTAACTAGTTGTTGAACAGCCGAAACAACAATTGAATCAGATTTAATTAAACCAAATGTTGCAGCAATATTTAATCGAAGAGATTTATTTGCTAAAATCATAAACCAAATTGGCGTTAAACAGCAAATATCTGCAATGCCATTTTGAATATCATACATGGCATCAATAAATCTTTGATCATCGGATGTTCGACGGATATACTGAAAATTGAAAGGATATAAAAATTCGATTTTTCAAAATCTTGACGTGATCCCAACAGTCTTGACTCTAAAGCACAAAACAGGTGTGCCACGGCAGCCCCATTTGTAGAAGAAAAAAGAAAGCAGACTGCGCGTAACCTGCATCAAAAAGCCACTTTTTTTTCAAAAAAAGTGCTTTTTTGCTGCAACCCACTTTCCGGAAATATTATTTTGGATCTTTTGAAAGCTTTCCTTTTAGGTCTGCCGTGGTGCACTCGATCTTTTAGTCAACTACTATTCCATTCTTTCTGTTTAAGACCGTTCAAAATTTACCTGTTGAACACAATAAATCATATCTGAAGCAAATACAACCATTGCATAAAACGATAATTTAATATCTTGTTTAGAAGTCTTTTTTTGAGAAGTTGGAGTAAAATTATCTTTAACCAATTGAAGAATTACATAACAATTAAATATCAGCGAACATGATGCAGTTCCAGTTAACAAAAAGACCGTGAATCTTGAAGCACTCATCCATGAAAAAATTTCTGGATGTCCAGTTGCATAATTCCAAAGCCCATTTGGATCACTTGCATATTTTGGTTTCAAATAAATATCTGTGAATGGCACATGCCACATTAAAAAGCATGGAACAATTAAACAAATGCCAATAAAATATGGAAGCCATTTTCTCCAAAATGCATTATAATGAATTTTTAAAAGAAAAACAGTAAATCGATTAAATGAAATAAAAAAGTTAAGCAAATGTGCAACATTATATGTATACCAAATTCCAGTTTGTAAAAATGTTACAAAGAATGATCGAGAACCCCATGAATGTACAATCGAAATTAATGCAGGTGTTTGTGGGAATCGAACTTGTAAATTATAGAGTATTGAACAAATTACATTAAAAAATGCAGAAAGACCAAAAATTTTATAAAATGAGCCATAAAATTGTGTTTTAAATTTTGAAATAAACATTACATACAAAATTACCAAATAAAGGATATAAGTTGGAATTAAATAAATATATGGTAAAAGTAATTTTAAATTTGCATAATAAATGGCTTCTGCATCCATCCTTTTATAAACAGTTGTTTACAAGTGAAAACTAAAAAGCGTAAAAATAAAGTTAATTTTTCAAGCTTTTATATACAAAGTATAAATCAAAGAAGAAAGTCACACGCCCTAATTTGAAAAAAAAAGCATTACTGTCAAAAAAATTTGTATTTTTTAAAGGCAAAAGTTAAAAGCGCACATGTCCAACCTCCAAAAAATTTGTACAAAATTATCATTTTTGCCTGATTTTTAGGGTTGGTAAAAAGTGACATTAAAATTGTACTGTCAAAAAAATTGAATCTCCAACAACAATTTTTTTACGGCAATTTTTGTATTTTCTCAGTTTTGCCTGATTTTTAAGAAGAAATCATAAAAAAACTCTTTTTAAAAAACATCTATTTTGTACTTCAAAAATAAAAAAAAAGTCCTGTTACAACCTGCTTAATAGAACACATTTACATACAAACAAAAACATTCTCACGCCCTTTTAAGCATCTTTAGGAAAGATTCTTTAGACATTACAATTTTTTAATTAATTAACTTCGGTAAACAAACAAAAAACTTTTTTCTTTGTTTTTTTAAAAGTGAAAGTAGGTTAAAATTCTACATTAATTTTTGTATTTTCTTTGAAAGTTCTAAGAAAATGAAAATAACGAATAATAAAAAAAATACAACAATATACTATAAAAAATGAATATAAAAAATATTTAAAGCATTTTAATACAAGTTTTGTTAACTTTTAAAAAATGTCAAAGCATACAAATTTTTTTTCTTATTTCGTTTTCCTGGAGATTTTTACAAAAAATAGCAAATATACTAAATTCCAGAGTGCAGCCAACTGCTCTAAAGTAAATGTACTTTTTTATGAAAACATATGAAAACAATCTGAGCAAAAAACGAAGAAAGAAAAAAATTGAAAATTTTTGACAGGGGGGACCCAGCTAAACTCGAAAATTTTAGGTCTTAAAAATTTGATTTTTTTTATAATACCTCTTTCCTATTAGGTGCTAAAAACGAATGTGAAGTCGGTTTTTCGATTTTTTTAATAGTATTAATTTGCGATCAACATTTATGGGGGAAAAATTCTTGAACCACCCTGTATTTTAAAAATCTGGTTTTTAGGGTAGTTGATTTTATTTGTTAACCTGAATTCAGATTTCAGATGTTGCCTTTTATAATATAACAACGATAAATAAACAAATATTGTAAAATTTTGTTTTTCGTCATTTTTGTTGTTTTAACTTTTTAAAGCAATATTTTTCATATTATATCAGTGATGCAGAAATTAACTTAGTTGATTTGTATAATTATTTCCATTTTCAAAAATAATTAAAAATTCTAAAGTTTTATTCTTGTTTTGTTTTCAAAAAGCTAATAAATATGAAATAAAAGCATAAACAAATAAAATATTCAAAAAATTTAAATATTAACGACGAAAGTTTTGCGCCTTTTGTCCCACGATCCAACTAAAATGTTTTATGACCAAAAATAAGATAAGAAATAATAATATTGTTCGTTTACCTCGAACATTTTTGCTTAAAAATGGTATGTTGTTTCGAAATTTTTAGCTGAAAGCAGCTGCATTTTTTTCTCTCCACAATTTGCGAAAACAAATCAGCTTTTTAGATATTTAGTTCACTTTAACAGCTGTAATATTTTGTTGACGCTTTCTGAAGAAAAGCTGGCAATGTTAGACGAAACATAAAATTTCTTTGAAAAAAAGCATTCATTCTTCTTTTTTTTTAAAAATAAAAAAGATTTTTGAATATTTTTAGAGTTTTTAATGTTTGCAAAAAAAGTGATTCAACTTTTTTATAAAAATAATGAGTTTCATTTAATCAGGCCCATCAATTATGATTCTGGAAATGACAAAGGTTATTCAAATAGACATTAACAAAAATAATATATATGAATTTCACAGTAAAATATAAGCATTTATTATTCCAAACGCGATTTATTTAAAGCTAATGCTCCGATAAATATTAACAAATTTTATTTATTGACTTTTTTTGTGTTTTAACAATAGCGACCGGAACTTTCTGCTTCAACAACAAAAAAATTTTTTTCACCAACGGATAAATGATTTTTCCATTTTATACGTTAAATTCAGCAAAAAAATGTCTTGAGATTTATCTCCGTAGTTTTTATTATTGTTTCATCAAATAAAATAAATGTTTATTCTTCTATTTTGTTTGTAAAAATTAATAATTTTGTGAAAATATAGCCAAAATTTGAGTTTCAGAAAAAGTTCGCTTCGTAGAACATTCTCCTGCAAAGTGCCAAATTTATTGTTTTATTTATTTTTTAAATTAATCTAATATTTGGAAGCAAATTTTAATTTTCATATGCTATATTTGAATAAAGTAATACAATTGCATTCTTCTTTTTTTTAATATTGTCTAATTTCTTAATTTCTGTAGCTACAGTCTACGTAGACTTATTTTACTATTTTTGTTCAAAATAAAAAAAACCTTAATATATAAATTTTCCTTATTTTTTTCATTTATTTATAAAAACCAAAATATTCAAATGAAATCAATTTTTTTTGTCACAATCGATGAATTTTTTATAAAAGCGTTTAATCTGAAAAGCAAAGACAAATGCCTTCGTTTCAATTAAAAAAATGACACTGCCGATCTTTTTTTTTACTTCACCATAGAAGATGTAAAAAATGATCATTCCGATGAATTCCTTCTTTTTAGTTTATGTTCTGAGGTGAGAAAACTTTGTTTGGGTTTTGCTTACTTCTTTCAATTTTGCATATTTAAATGAAATTTTTCTCATAAATTTTAAAGCCATTTTAATATTCAGTAAAACATTTTATCGAAAAATGGAAATCCAAATAATTTTGTTTATTTTGTATAACAGCTAAAAGAAAATCCGTAAACAGCTGGATAAGAACATTTTGCAAAATATTCTGTAAAAAATGTCATTTTGAATTAAAAAACGTATGCTTTTATGATTTTGAAAGGTGTTGCAATGACTGACAGACAGACAAAGGGATCGTTCTTTAACCAAAATGGCAACTTCATAAATAAAGACGTTGCGCATTTTTGTCTTTCTCTTTGCCGTTTAAATTTTACAAAGACTGGATTTTGAATATTTTAAAGGATGCTTTTAGTTTTATTAATTTATTATGTTATTCATTAGGTTTAAAAGATAAAATAAATTCATAATGTTAACAAAATATATAAGAAAACACGTGAACTTGAATGTGAACGAACAGATTTTTAATGAAAAAAATTAATAAATTTCCTTTTACGTGCAATATTTACTTTAAAAAATCATTTTGCTTTTTAAAAGATTTACATTTTTTTTGCTAACAACAAACGTTTACCAACTTGATATTTTTCATTTTACATATGTTTTTATGTTAATTCGTTTATTATTATTAAAAAATAGAAAAAGAATCTTCAAGTCAAGTTTTGCTTTTTTTAAAAATCCAACACATTTTTTTAGATATTCTTTTCTCTTAAATTGCCTAATGTTATTTCTTTGAAATTATTAATGTTTCTTGGGCATCTTTTTGGAAAGCTAAAGCAAGGGTTGTTGTCGTATTTGTAAGGTTTCATAATTTTTCATATAAATTTTTAATTAAAATAACATTTAAATAGCAAAAACAAAATATTCAAAGCATTAGCTCAATCAATGAAGAAAAAAGAAGAATTGGAAAAACATAACATTTACATTGAACCAAGATCGGCGAATTTTTTTTTGCGAATACTTTTAAATGTCAAAATCAGAAAAAAAAACTAATACAACAGATGTCTTTTTTCAACAAAAAATTGGAAAAAAACTGTCAGCATTGACTTTCTGATATCCTGTTTCTTTTTTAAGACAAATATTTGTTTTTGTTTGCTGTTTAAAGTTTTGCATATTTAAATAACAAACTTTGTTTGCGCTGTTTTAATAATTTTTTTTGTTTCTTAAAGAGATTGATTTTTATTGTGTCAACGAATTAAATTTTAAAAAAATAAAAAGTTTTTAAACCGCACTTTTCTTGAAAGCACTCGAATAACAAAAACCATCTCACATCTGCTAATAAAAACTGTTCCACAAATTTGATTTTATTTGCTAAAAAATTGAATTCTATCTTTTGTCAAAGGCTTTTTTTAATCAAAAAATAATCAAATTTTGCCATTTTAAGAACCAAAAAAAAATGTTACATTTTTTGATCTATAATTTTTAAAACATTTTTGATACAAATATTTATGCCTAATTATTGTTTTAAAAATTTTTTTCTTTGCTATAAAAATTGTATAAATTAAAAAAGTATCTTCTTTTTCAGGAATTGTATAACATTCCTATTTGCTTGAATTTACGCTTACATATTTTCCATGCTTTATCAGAAAATCTAACTATAATAGAGTTTAAAAAATCAGTGAAAATTTGTTTTTATGTTCGTGAAAACTCTGATTATAAAATCAATGAATGCATTTTTAAGATTATTACTTTTTCGATAAATGAAAGTTGAAAATACTTTAAATCCAATAATTATTAACGCATCTGCTTCTTTTTTTGTCTAATAAAAATTTTCGTATGTCATGAACTTTGTGCACAGGCATTTGTGTTTTTGTTGACATCTAAAAATATACTTAAATATTCAAAAGAAAATATTTTTTCGTTGTTTAACGCTCTTAATCGATAAATGACAGAAAATAAGAAAGATGCAATTCTTCTATTTATTCTGAGATTCTGAGGCGGAACATGTTATGCGTTAAAAAAGGCAACGCTCGCTCTTTTTTTCACAAATATCAAAACAAAAAACAACACTTTTTATCTTTGGCTGGGAAATACTTGTTGAAACTGCTGCTGTTGGTTCAATAACTCTAACATTTTGTGATCAGAAAAAATTTGAAAAGCTTATTCGAACTTGCTGGAACATGAAAAACGACAAAAATGGCCTTGAAAGATTTACTAAATCAAATAACCATGGAATTAGTAAGAAAAGTGTGTCAAATAAATCCCAATCATTTTCTATTTTTTCCTTTATGGTCGCCAATCGAACAAAACAAATATAGCAAAAAAGCGATGACCAATATTTCACAGACTGCGTTTTTTTTCCAAGTTTTTTTTTCTCATTGCTTTATTTTTAAGTCAGCCCTTTACTCTTTTTTTCAATATTTTAGAGTTCTTTTTAAAAGATTATGCAAAAATCAAGCAAAAAAACTGTTTTTCATTTCAAAATTTTTAAGCATAATGCTTTACAAGGATTAAAAGAAAAAAAGCCAAACTATTTCTATCATATCTGCAAACATTATTACAATACAGAGATTTACTAATGTTTGCCAATGGTAATTTTTGGCGAATTTTCACATTATTTTTCAAGAAATTAAAATATGGATACCAGGAGTATCAAACTACTAAAATTAAAGCGAAAAAAACAAAAAGATATTTATCATAAAAAAAGAGTATTAAAAAATTCAAAAGCAGTCGTTCGTTTTTAAAAAAATGAAACGACTAAAACTAATTTCTATTTTCAATCGTTCAAAAAGATCATACAAATGAGAAAACAGGTGTTTGCTTTAACAGCTGGCTTTTTCATAAAACAAAGAAAAAAGTTTTTTCTTTCATCTTTGCAAAAGCAAACAGGCTTTCATTGGCAGTCATCGAACAAACGAAATGTTCATCTTTTTAACGAAATTTGTGTGAAAAAGTAAAAAAAAATTTAAAAGTTCAACATTGGATATGTTGAAGGTGGATATGCCAAATAATATCAAAATGCAATTTTTCGTTCAAGTTAAAGGGCGACGAACTCCGGTGATGATTTATATGATTATGTAAATTTTAGAAAACATGTTTTTTTAATTAAAACTGCCAAAAGTAAAAAAACATAAAAATGCTAAATGTTGGTTATGTTGAAGTTTGGTATGTCAAATATTATTTTATTTTGCAAAAAAATCACCATTTTCAATAAGAAATAATGTCATTTCGTCACAAAAAATGTTCGACGGACGCCCTACACGAGTCGACAAATCAAAAAAAACGGCCATCAAAGAAAAATTTAGAAAGTCGATTTCGTTGTGGGACCACATATTTTTCTTCTTCAAATTTTTTTTGCAAAAAACTGTTTTTTTGATGAAAAAGTAGCTCGACTTCTGGAGTTTTTATCTGGACATCTGTATGAAAAAATATTATTTTTTTTTATCTCTATGTGTTCCTTACATGCTAAAGTACATATTCCGGTAGACTCAAGTCTTCAAGTTAATTTTAACTTATTTTTTATTCTGGATGAAGTATACAAGAAAATCATTAGATTTTTTTGACAGGGGGCACCAAGGCAAAAAAATTAAAAAAAAATTTTTTTTTGTTTTTTTTTAAATATTAGAATATGTCCAAAATGTATAAAAAATACTATAAAAATCATTTTCAGCGCTACAATATCTCAAATATTGGTGATATACTATCAAAATGATGTTAGGGGTACTGTAAAAATCTCTTTTATTAAAAAAAAATTTTCACTGCTTTCCTTTGACTTTAATTTGATTGAATATTACTAAATCAAGGTCGGGGAGTTAAAATAAAGCATTAACAGGCGTTTAAACTCAATGTAAATAGCATTTTTTGGTAATTTTCTTCTATACTTCAACGAGAATAAAAAATATGTTAAGATTTACTTGAAGACTTGAGTCTACCGGAATATGTACTTTAGCATGTAAGGAACACATAGAGATAAAAAAAAATAATATTTTTTCATACAGATGTCCAGATAAAAACTCCAGAAGTCGAGCTACTTTTTCATCAAAAAAACAGTTTTTTGCAAAAAAAATTTGAAGAAGAAAAATATGTGGTCCCACAACGAAATCGACTTTCTAAATTTTTCTTTGATGGCCGTTTTTTTTGGTTTGTCGACTCGTGCCTATTACACATTTTTAAGGAAAACTAAAATCGTCGGCCATGATAAAATTTTTTTTAAAGCAACAGTTTTTTTCCAACGATCGAAGGTGTCGAAAAACATGTTTTTCACTAGCATCACAAACGAAATGTATATTTTTTGGTTCTCTTATTTAATATTTAATTGCTGTTTGCGCTATCAGGATGTAAGCGGTATTTCAAATATTTGAATTCTTTCTGAGCAGTAATTGTCAAAATTAAATGTTTGTTAATCTGTTATTTTCGAATATGCCAAAACACTATGATTTTTCGTTAACGTTTGATATACATTTGCGTTGTTCGACGCTTGTAATCCTATCCGAAATAATAAAATCCGGAAATATTAAATATTCTTCTATTTTACATTTATTAAAGAAAGCCAAAATAATAAAAAAAAAATGTCTTTTGTTTCTCAATCGATGAACGTTCTAAAAATTCCTTGGATGGAACAGCGATCGGCAAGTGTGCATTTTTAAATGTCAAAAAGTAAAAAAAAATAACACAACCTTTTTTTCTTTTTTGTTGAAGAAAAAACCCACTTTAAAAAGATCTGTTTTTTTTTAGTTTTTGAAAAAAACTTTTGAAGGGGTCTCTTAAGTTTTGCATATATTTTAACGAAATTTTGCTTGTCCTATTTGAAAATATTTTTTTACTTTATAAAAATTTGTAGCCGTTTAATCATTTGAAAAAACGCATAAAAACTATAAAAAATGAAATCTTTTCCGTCAATGATCTCTGCACAAAATTTTAACAACTGAAGACAAATTGCAGGTGTTTTTTTAACAAAGCCATTTAATAAATTTTATGAAATTTTTTAAACCTGTCCTTTTACACTTCTTATAAAATCACTTTGTCATTTTCCATAAAAAAAACCACATAACATCTGCTGATGTGAGGTGTTTTTATACATCAGCATTAACCAAAATTTAATTCCATTTCCTAATATTCTGTAAAAAAGTAAAGCTTTTTATTTTCAAATTTAACTGAATTTATTTTAACCAAAAAATAATTACATTTTTTTATTTTAATACCCAAAAACAGAAAATCAACATTTTTTGCTCTTTAATTTTTAAACATTTTTGGTGCAAAAATTTAAAGTCACATTTTTATATTTTAAAGCATCGGAAAATTTTTACGTTTGTTTTTACTCTCAAAAAAGTAAAATGGAATCAGTTTCGTTAGAAATTGTAAAATACTCATATTTGCTTGCATTTACGCTTACATGGTTTTTTAATATTTTATTGTTGTATTTAATTTTGCATAAAACAGAAAATCATATGAAATCATTTTCAAAACTTCTTTTACAATCTGCAGTGTTGGATTTTATTTCAAATTGCATTTTTTGTGTTGGACAAATTGTAAGTTATTGTTTTTTAAAGGCATTTTAATCTTACTAGTGATTTATCAGAGCCAGTTTTGAAATAAGGAATTTAACCATATTCCTTTTTTCAAAAAATTGAGTAAAATTTTCAACTCTGAATTTAGTGTCAAATTTAAAGAATCACTTCTAAGAGTTAAATTTTTGCTTAAAATTTTGCAAATCATTAGCACATTTGTAGCAACTTGAAATTGATGGCTCATTTGCATTTCAAAGAAGTGGAGCATCATTTTCAATTTTACCAGGAAAATTACAATGCATTTATATTCCATTGGTTGCAACATTTTATATTATTTCATATTTGCCAATTCCATTTCAATCAGTTTATCGATATTTTATTATTTGCAAGTAAGTTTTTACTTTTATAAAGCTTACCATAACGAAAAGGGATATATCATATCTGTAAAAATTTGTTTTTATGGCCAATGCCGACCATAAAATTGTTTCAAAATGTTATATTTTCTTCAAATGTTCAACAGCATTTGAATGAACAAAATTTGTTAAATTTAAATTTTAAAAAGCCAATTTAATTATCGGAAATTTAATTAAAAACGGAAGTATAATTTTTTTGTTCTGAATGGCCTCATAACTGTTTCATTGATTTATTTCTATACATTTTATTAGAAATGATATTAGTTTTGTCACACCTCTTCAAAACTTTAGCTCACAGATGAAAGAGTGAAAAAACATGTTAAACTTTTTTGAATATTAAACTATTCTGTGACTTTCCAAAAACAAATTTATAAAATTAAAAAAACCAAACTTCAACATATTACTTGACCTTGTCACAAATTTGTGTTAATAAAAAATTTAAAAAAATAAAAATAGTCAAATGTTGAAAAAAAAATAAAAATGTAGCCAAAATTGAGTTCATAAAATCAGCTGCACTATAAATAATTGCAGTTGGGTTCTTTAAAAAAGCAAAGTCACAGATATGGTAAAATCTGAGGTATTTTTTTTTTCATAATTAAGATGAGTTTATGAAAAAATAATGAACACATCTTAATTAATGTGTTCATCGTTTTTTTCTGGATTGAAAAATAGCATATATCTTGTTTGTATAAGGGGGTTCCATAAGTTCGTGCCGCGCTTTTAACGTTTTTTCTCGGGAAGAACAGAACGCCAACCAATAAACCGCGGCACGAACTTATGGAACAACCTTATAATTGTCAAAAAGGGGTGTTCTGTTTAAATAACAATAAAAAATTAAAAGTGAAATATTCAGACTAAAATTCAATAAAATATATTAAAGCTCCCAAAATGACCGTTGAAACAAAGAAGAAAGTTCAGATTTTTGCAAAAAGAAAAAATTCTTTTGACCCTTTTTACGTGTTTATGTGACGACTGTCTTGTTTCATGAGAACTTTCAAAAAAA
Organism: Panagrolaimus sp. PS1159; assembly: GCA_963922195.1. Taxonomy (NCBI): domain Eukaryota; kingdom Metazoa; phylum Nematoda; class Chromadorea; order Rhabditida; family Panagrolaimidae; genus Panagrolaimus; species Panagrolaimus sp. PS1159. The sequence continues at coordinate 861,264 of CAWUHW010000031.1, forward strand.
TAGAGCAGCCATAGCGCATTTCTCATCAAAGATCATTAAATGACATGAAAAAACGGCAAAACTTATTTCAAAATCTGTTGTTTTTGTTGCAACAATGATTTGAAGCAAACTTAAAATAAATGTTTTTAAAAGTTGTAAACGTAAAAATTTATGCATCATAAAGTACATTTTTTTCTAATATCTATTTTCTTTAAAAAAATGTAAATGTGTTTTTTTTTAATTTTAAATAAAAATTATTTTTTGATCCCACAACTGAAGTCCTTGAAGATTAAGCCCTACCCTTTTCGATTTTTAAATTTTTAACGAAGATGTATTTTCCTCCAAACCTTTTAATTTAAACATTCATTTTTGTTTGTTTTAAAAAAAAATATCATGAAACAGCAATGACATTCTTTAATGACATTTTCTAAAGCAAAAATATGCCTGGTTTTTGATTTCCAATGAAATTGTTTTTTGTATAATGGAGATGAAAAAAAATTTGTTTTTTTTTCGTTGGCAGATGATTTCTTATTTCAAAATATTTTTTAAAAATAGCTTGATATGGAACATGCATCATTTTTAAAAAATTCTTCTACGAGTTTTCGAAATTTTTCATATTGCATTCTAAAAATTTTCTTTCTTTTAAAATTCTGATAAAAATACATGAATAAAAATATTCAAAAAAATAGAAATTTTTAAATAAAATTTTGCAATGGTTAAAAAAAGAGAAAAGAAAAAATATTTTGTTTTAGCAGCAAACGTCTGGCTTCTTTTGAAGAACTATTGCACCAAAAAAGAAGTGACAAATGTCTGTTTATGCAAAATAAAATCGCAATTTAGAAATGAGTTTTTTCTTTTAGCGTTAAACATTTCGCAAAAAATTTTTGGAAAACTGCAGAGACGCAAATTTTGTTCTTGAAAGTCGTAGTTTCTTTTGGTATCCCAAACATAAAATTTGAATATTTAATTAACAAACGCATAAAATTCATTTTAATGACCATTTGTTCATAATAACTCAAAAGTTTACCGTGATCATGGTACAAGAGTTGCCGTTTTTAAAATATTCCCTCAAATGAGCCAACTTTTTCCCTGTTAATTTAAATATTCAGAATACACTTGGTACAATTCTATGAAATTATCTTTAGATGAAATTTAGCACTTGTTGCTTCTATTATTTGTATATTGTAGTTTTTTAAAGCAATAAAAAAAGTTTTCTAGAAGCAAAAAAATTCCAATGTCATATATTATTCCACCTTATTTATTTGCTTTAACATTAATGATTGGAACCGGATATTATTATTTTGTTGAATTTGAACCAATTTATGCAAATATTGAAAATGTGAAAAGGCTACAAAAATTTCCATTTTGGAAATCTGCTTTGAATATTGATAATTTTTGTGTTGGAAGACTTGTAGGTTTAATGCTTTGTGTTTACTGACAAATCAGTGTTAAATTTAAGCTAACAACAAATGTATACTTTTTTGCTGGAGCAATAAATTTAATTATGTCAATTGGATTTGGAACATTAATTTATACTTCAATAAAATCATATCAATTTATAAAATCACATAAATTTCAAATGTCACAAAAGACTGTTGAAATGCATAATCAACTTGGGCGAAGGCTTATTTTACAGGTATGCCTTCAACAATTTTTTTACAATCATCTAAACTCATATTTGTGTGCCGTTTTTCCTTCAAAAATTACACCAAATTTTTTAGGCAATTCTCCCCCTTATAATTTCAATTAATACAATTGTAATTAGTTTACTTTCATATATAATTGAAAAATATGATGGCGGAATATTTATATTTCTTTTTTTACCATATTCTTGGATTCCAATTATAAATGCAGCAGCAACAATTTATTCAATAAAAAGTTATCGAAATGCTGTACTTTCATGCTTTAAATTTCAGCGTTTTCTCCCAAAAAGTATCAGAATTAAAGAAAGTAGCACAAAATATACTGCAAATAACCATGGAATTGCCACAACAAAATTTTAACAACATGAAACTTGTTTTGTAAACTTTTCTTCTGCATTTAATGAAACAAACGTGTGTCTTCAATAAAAAATAAAATTTTTTAAAATAACATTGTAACATTCATTTTAGTGACAGGCATACCCCCTTTCAAATTTTAAATATATTTCTAGTATTGTTCTATCCTCTTTCCTATTATAATTAATATTCCGTTTAAAACATTCAGGAATGATTAAATAAAAAAATAAGATTATTTAAAGGCTGAAAAATTATCATTATTTGTATGTTATAGGGTAGCTTTGCAAAGCGGAAAATCTATTTATGGAATTTTTTGTGTGGGAGCAATACTTTTGTCTTTGAGCAGCAGCTGTGTTTACAAACCCTTGGTTTATAGCTTTTTTATCCGATAAAAAGAAATACGTGGCGAAAAAGAAACAACTTTTTATTTTCAAGCTTTTGTTGTGCATAAAATCTGATAAAATTTCGGTTGAATTTTGGTGCCAATACAAAAAAGTGTTAGAAATTCGGCTCCAATTTCGTTTATTCCACGTCGAAGTTGTTCTTCAACCTTACTTTTACAATGACTGATATTCCCAAGAAGTTAGTTATTGTTGGTGATGGTTTTTGTGGTAAGACTTGCCTTCTGTTTGCCTTTAAAACGGATAAATTTCCTGATGTTTATGCTCCAACTATTTTTGAAAATGATATAGCTGATATTGTAATTGATGGAAAAGAGATTGAATTAGCATTGTGGGATACTGCGGGTCAAGAGGATTATGATCGACTTCGACCATTATCATATTCCAACACGGACGTAATTCTTATTTGTTTTAGCATTGATTCCTGCGATTCCTTACACAATATTTCTGAAAAATGGATTCCAGAAGTTCGTTATTTTTGTCCTAGCACTCCCATTATCCTTGTTGGAAATAAAAAAGATTTACGAAATGATCCGCATATTATTGCAAATCTCGCTCGTAACAAACAAGAACCTGTGAAATATGAACAAGGAGAAACTCTCGCTGAAAAAATTGGTGCATTTGGATATTTTGAATGTTCTGCAAAAACCAAAGAAGGTGTCAGAGAAGTTTTTGAAAAAGCTACTCGAGCTGCTTTACAACATAAAAAAAAGAAGAAGAAGAAGAATCGAGGATGCAATCTATTGTGAAGAAAAGTGTAATAGCGTTATAAGTTTGTATTTAGTATTTATTTATCTTTGGATTTTTAATAAAAAATTGCAAGAAGGAATGTATTTGTATAAATAAATATCGCAACTTTATTTACTCACAAAAATAAAAAATACGTTTATCTATTTTATATTCATTTTCTTAAAAATCAATGTTTTTCTTTTTTTACAATCCTTTTTACTGATAAAAGTTTTCATCTTTTGTTTATTTCAATTGATTGATTTTTTTTCTCATTTTTAAACGTCATTTTTTACAATGGTTTTCCACGTTGTAATTTATCCGTTATGGGGTGAAGCTTCAATTTCTAACACATTTAACGAAGAATCTGTAAGAATAAAAGTTCATTGTGGTAAATTAATTTCTTTGTTGAATCTTGTTATTTGTTTAAAAATTTTTAGTAAAAAATGATTAATTTTACAAAGTTGATTTAATGTTCAAAGAAATTAGTGCAACAAATCCCAATGAATATGGATGTGTTTGTATTTGTTTAGATTCAGATTACGGTAATGAAATTCGAAAGAAGTTTATTGATTCTGGTTTATTTTATGGATTTAAAAAAGTCGAAATTATTTCAAAGTTAAAAGCTGATTATTTAAATACAGTAGCACAATCAAATTTTACTGCATCTTGAAATGGTGTAATTTGGATTCTAGATCATTCAAATCACTGTTTCTATTGTTAGTATTCATATACAACGTTAATTGAAATATTTTAATTCGCTTTTAAAAACAAAGTTTATTTTGCCTCCATATTTTAACAAAAAATATATCAACACAATTTTTTAGTTTCATTTGTGTTTGTTTAAGTTTGTCAAAGGACATTCCACGATTTTTTTTTATATTTCACCAAAACAGAAAAAGAAAGCGAAAATCTTTTCTTCCATCTTTGACCAAAAAAACTGAATATTTTTAGTCACTTTTTAGGAAAAAAATGGCTGGTTTTGAATTTTTTTATTAATGTTTGACTTACTACTGCAAATTTGTTTTTTAATAGAAAAATCTCGCACTGAAATTAGGGACAAAGAAACTGCATCCCAAGATCACAAGTTGGATTATAGTTTCATTTGGTTGATCCAACAAGCAATATTTTAAAAAATTTGGAAAATAAATATTTTCGTTTAGCCAATTGTATTCTTTAAAGAAATAATTTCACACTCCAAAAAAAAAAAATGAAAGGCTGCATTTTTTTTTGCTTAAAAATTTTGTCGTTGATTTTTTGAAATATTTTTCATTTCATTTTTGTGGTTCCATTTTTTCTGCAACTTTTTGCTCTTTAAAGAAAAATGCATAAAAAATTTGATGTTGTTAAAAGAACAAAACTTTCTACTGGTACAACATTGATCAAATTTGGGGAAAATGTTGAATTGACTGCTGTATATATGGAAAAATTTGAATATGGATATCATTGTTTTAAAATTGAAAATCCAAAATTAAATTTTGAAATCACGAAAATTTCTTACACAAGTTACTTTGGTGAGTATATTTATAAAAAATGCGATTTTTATAAAAATAAAATTCCAGGTGAAGAATGTGATATAACCAACAGATATGATAAATCAAAGAAGACTTTTGTTACAATTACTTCACCAGATTTATTTACATATACATTTTATATTTCTGCAAATATTCAATTAAAGCCTGATCATTTTGCTATTTATCAACTTCGTATTCCTGGTGATGAATTTAAAAATTTGAAACTTTATAATTTTATTAAAGCTGAAATTGTATTACCTAATCATGATAATTCAAAATTTACATATTATGTTAAGAAAATTTCTCCGTCAAAGGTTGAACTTCTTATTCAAAATCGATATGGTTGGAATTCAAGGTAAGAATTTTAAAACATTTTTATTAAAAGTAAAGAAAAAACAATTCTTTATTTTAGGCAAAAAAGGCAATTTTAAAGCTGAATATGAAAGCAAAAAAGATATTGATGTTGAAATTTCATTTGTTTTTGGACAATCATAATTAATGAAAAAGATTGCAACTTCACCACAAACAAAAGTTTCAAAGAATGAAGAAACAAAGAAAGTTCAAAAAAAAAAACCATTTCATAATGCTGCAATTAATGAAAGTCGTCCACAATCAAGACTCGAATCTCCAATTCCTTTTGAATTACAAAATGAACCAAAATTGTCAAATGATATTTTTCCGGATGCTTTTTTAGTTGCTTCTGATAAAACAAAAATTCCATGTCATCGTTGCGTTCTTGCTAAATTCTCAAATGTTTTTTTTCCATTTTTATTCTGAATCCCTTAATAATATTAATTTTTTAGTGAAAAAATTATTGAACTTTAAATGAAAGTTACAAAAACTAAAAAAATAATCACAAAAAAATGTGATAAAAACATATGCATTTTCCACAGGAAGATCAAAACTGTTTTAAAAAATCCAAAAAGTCTTCGCTGTCGAATTATTTTTTATTTATATTTTATAAAAGACAGACCTTTGATTAATGAATTACTTGTTATCTTTCTCTTAATTTTAAAAAAAAATTGAAATGTCAAATCTAATCTAATAAAAATATACAAGCGTATACTGTAGGTACGATAAATGGATGATTATAGTGGACCGTAATTTTGTATTTTTTACTTTTCTGAAAATGGTAAATTTTTAACTGTTTTTTTTTTAAATTCCTTGACAGATTTTCTATTTCATTCAACAAACGTATTAAATTCAAATATTTAATGGAGGTGGTAAAATTGATAAAAAAAAGAACATAAAATTGTGAATCAAACTATAAGCTTCTTTTTTTCAAAGACAAAGCTTTTTTTGCAATCTTCATGGTCTCATTTTTCACACATTTTTATCGCAGTTCTTTGGTTCTACTAATATGTTTTTGAAATTAAAACAATAGAGTACAAAGTGTGAAACGGAACTGACAATTAAGCTCTTTGGCTTAATTGTCAGTTACATTTAAATAACCTCGATAAACGTTGTTTTATTTTAAAATTTGACTTTTTTAAAATGGAGTTTAAATTTTTGACTTTAATTTTTATTTGTTTGATTTGTTTTGGAAAATCTCAACAAAAATGTGAAAATTTATTAAATATATTTTCTGATGCTTCAAATTCATTATCGGAGAATCATTTTACAGTACGCTTTTTAAATTTTTCATTTTTTTAAATTTTATATAACAAAAAATTTCAGATTCAACAAACATTTATTTCATTTATAATTCAAAATATTAACACTCTTAAAAAAGTTGAATATGATAAATATGCAGAATCTGATTCTGAAATAATTATTCCATGGGATTCAAATATTTCAAAATCAGAATACATAAATACCATAATTCAAACAAAACAATCGAATAAACCAGTTTCAATTTATCGAGCTTTTCAAGAACTTTCATTAGCTGTTTTATCCTATCATACACTTCATTTTTCGTCTATTATATTTATTACCGATACTTCAAACGATGATGAAATTAATAGAGCTATTGAAACTTATAAACATTTGTTAAAACCAAAAATTTTTTTGACGCTAATTGCAACTGGCGATAAAGCTTATGTTAGCAAACTTTCAGCTTTTGAAGTAAAAGTTTTTGATTGGACAGATTTAACAAAGCCTTATCCGATTGGATGGGATTTAAATGTTGCACAAGGATGTGTTGGAGCAATGACAACAATACCATCGACTTTGGCACTATCATCAACAACACCTCAACCATATATTCCATGTGCTGGAAAAATTACAATTCTTTCAGATACATCCAATGTTTTATCTACAACTAACTTTCAAGTAGCCCTACATGTAACCCCCTTTACCCTCAACATTGATAAACATTTTTAGAAACAATTAAATTTTGCATCTTCATTTTCGGCCCACGTTTCAAATCTTGAACGAATTCAGTACGGCAGTTATTCATCCGAAGCCACTTTAATCGCTTACAAATGGAACCACAAAAATACAGAATCTGAACTTCAAACAGCAATAAAAAATACAAATCAAAGCCAAAGCGCAATCGAAAGATTAGGAAATGCAATGCAAATTTTATCTCAAAATAATGGCACAATTCAAACTGCAATACTTTTTGTGGCAGATACTTCTTCAAATTTTGATATTTTAAAAGCTTATAGCATTTATAAAACTGTCTTAAAAGATTCGATAAAAATAACTTTTATTTTGGCCGGTGAAAAAGCAAACGCTGAACCATTGTTTCAATTTGGTGCAACGGTTTTTGATTGGAGAAATATGAATTTGGAAATGCCAAATGAATGGAATGTTTCAAAAGCTTTTGGTTGTTTTTAAAATTTAATGTTTTGTTGTTTAAAAAATATTTTTAATGCAATAAAATATAAAACATTTGAAAGTTATTGTTTTTTTAGGGAAAAAAAATTTTCGTTTATGTATGTTCAACAAAATGGTAAAATAATGTAGCTTAAAATCGATTAAAAATGTACTGAAAAAACTTTATTACTGATTAAATTTATTTTTAAACAATGAAAAAAGAATAAAGGTTGAAAAAATTTAATATAACCATAAAATTTACAGTAATGATGTATTAATATTGGATAACATATCACAAGACAAGAGTTATATATCAGGAATTACAATTGTGCAGAAAATAAACCATTCTTTGGATCAATAATATATAAAACTCTCTTCTCTGAATCAAATGCAAACTCAGCATTTTCTGCTTCCTTTGGAACTTCAATACCTTCAATCTTTTGCCATTCAGGCTCAGAAGAAAATGCTTTATCAAGATTCCAAACTTCACCAATAAATTTTCGATCAGTCATTCCATGTTGTGCATTTCCACAAAAATGTAGCCATTGATCATCTCCAACAAGTGACGTCAATTTTGCACCCATAAATGAAAAATTTGATGGACCTTCTTTAATTTCAATTCGTTTAAAATTTTTATCTTCAACAGTTAGGCGATCAAATTTTGTTGGCTCCCATCGAACAAGGCAACCACCACGAGATGCAAATTCAAGGATAACTTGATTGTTATTTACTGCGGCATTTGTTGGGATTAATAGTGCTGAATTTCTTTCTTTTTGAGAATATTTTGCAGCTGAAGAAATTGAAGCTTGTTTGGCAGAGAAATTAATGAAAATTTTAAAGAGATGAAGGTTGCCTTCAATGGAAGCAATGAGAATACGGCTATTATCAGGAAGTGTACCATCAGCAAGAATTAAACGTTGCTTAAATGTTTCATCTTCATGTTCAGCTTTGACGGATACATTCTAAAAGTTAATATAGTATTTGAGTTAATCTAGTTTTATATCCTCATTGACAATCAACATTTTGTCGAAGCATCATGGAAGTTGTTTATCAATGATAAAATAATTTCTGCTTAAAACTTACTTTAAATTCATTCCACATAGTAAATTGTCGTTCATTAACATCAAAAACTGCCAACTGTAAAAATTCAACCTTTCCCAAATTTGAATATAACAAACAACAAATTTTATCTTGATGTACAAAAACCAATTCATCAACATTTTCTTCCATTGTTAAAGCATTAAATTCTTCAACTTCTGACCATTTTTGAGTATTTAAATCAAAATACACTGAATATCCACCTTTATGTGTTACATGTTGTCCACCATTATATTTTGGTTGGTCATGAACTAAAAAAAGATATTTAAAAGATTAAAGATTGTAGATAAAAGTTTAAAAACAAACATGTCCGGGAAAAAAGCCATAATTTATCACTTGTTAAAAGTGTATAGTGTTCTTCAGATTCAAGCTTTGGATAATCTGAGATACGATTAAAAGACATATTTGAATCCGAAATAAATAATGGAAGAAAAAGTTTTAATAAAAAGAATAAATTTTTCAAGTATTCCGTAATGATGATTTTTTATTGTTGATTTGGAAGAAAATTGAACAAGTTCTAATAAAATTAACAACTTATGCCGTTGTTGCTTAACAACCACCAAAAAAGTATAGGATAAAACTATAAAAAATGAACTTTCAACACAAAAATTAAGATTTGAACAACGACAAAAAACAACGAGGAAATAAAATTTTTAAAAGAAGCAAAAAATGACAAAACTTAAAATGGCCACGTCGTCATATATAAATAGTCAGCAGAGAAAAATAAAAAAATTTCGCAAACATTGAATTACTTTTTTTTCCTCTTTTCTTTTCTCTTTCATAGCCTGGTACTATATTTTTAGCTCCACCCTTCTTTCCTTTGTTTGATTCAACACGGTGAATCACCAACCGCAAAGAAAAAACATATTAGAACAGACAACAGTCTAAATAAAAAACAAAAATAAAAACTTGTATTTTTAAAAAAAGTTAATGCAAAACATAAATTATGTTGCACTGCCGCAAATTGGTACCAAGTAAGGGGTGGGAGGTTTCCTTAGGAGGTTTTCAAAAAATCTGATTTTTATTACTCTAGTATAAATATAATTTTTTCACCTTAAATTTGGCACAAAAGGATGGGAGGTCTCCCATTTATGGTGCATAATCAACAGAAAAAAATATTTCCTTGTTTCTGCCTCATCTGTTTTTTATGAAAAGTTGAAAAATAATTTTTTTACCGAAGTGATAATCACAGATTTCAAAGTCAGTGTTGTTAAAGCAGTTGTTGCTTATTGTGAAGGTGAAGATATGATGTTTTTATTAAATTTGCTGAAAGTCCACTTGGATTTTTTGCATTTGCTGAAAAATATGAAGTGAGAGCCTTAAAGGTAAAATGTATCAATATTCTATCAATATTATTTTGGTTTTTTTTAAATGCAAAAAAATGTGGATAAGTTTGTATGAAGTTCCCTATAAGGGCAAGTCAAGGCAGAAACTCATTTTGAGCTTAAAATGCTCAAATTTTCGTCATCCATAACGGACGTTTTTTCTAACAATCGAGTATTTTTGGCCCTTTTTAGCATAAGCGAAAATTTTATATCTCAGAATTGGCTGAAACTTTTTTCTAGGGGTTATTGAGGTCAGGAACACGATTTCCATCATAATATTCAATGTTTTTCAAGTGGATTTTGAGATACAGTATACCGGCTCCAGAATTCGAATTCTGGAGCACGTTACTAGAAAATTACAAAAGTGGTATCATTCGATAGCCCTGGACTCGGTGAGTCAGGAAAACCCAAAATAAACATTCTTAACACAGTTTACGATTTTTTACGAATTTTAAAAGGTCAAAAATGGCCCAAAATTACAGTAATCCAGTATCCCCCAGAATTCGAAAGAAGTGGTTTTTATTTTTTTTTTCCATGTACTGCCAATCATTACATTTTTGATAATTTCGACTTTTTTGGATTTAAACTTCTTTACTCGTTTTTTGGTATAAATTTTGATGATGAAGCATGATTGACTGTTTTGAAATAATTTACTCATCCAAAAAATATAAAAATAAAATATAAACAAAACAAAATTATTCAATATTTCGAAGTCTTTGACGAAGTTCTCGAACTTTATTTCGATCTTCTTCAGGTAAAAGTGCAATTTGATCATCACTTAATTGTAAAAGTTGTACAAGAAGTTGAGCAGATTCCTCATCATCTTCATCTTGCTGTTGTTGTGTAGGTTCATTTTGTTGTTGCTGTTGTTGTTCTTGTACAAGTGGTTTAGGGGGATTACGAAGTAGGGTTCTATGTGATGTTACATTGATATGATCCGGTAGTGGAGCGGGTGGTTGATATGGTGTTGCAGATACTGTAAAAAAGGGTGTTTTAGGGAAACTTACTAAAGTTTGGTCCATCTTTATCAGCAGTTTTTTTATAAAATGGAAAATCAAGACGTGGAAGAAGGGAAACTTACTAAAGCTTGGTCCTTCTTCATCAGCACTTTTTTTATAAAATGGAAAATCAAGACGTGGTGGTTCAACATGTAACATTGAAACAGCATCTCGAGCATTAATCGTTCTCATAACAACTGATAACTAAAATATATTTGTGTTAGTGTAACCCAATGTGAGTGGGAATGAGATGATGTATTATAGGTCTCCGGGCTAAGCTTATATAGTGCCATAAGGGGGGGGGGACGGTTACATTTAGGAACCTGGTTACAATTTTAAGGGAATCGGTTACATTAAATACTAATAAATAAATAAACAACTACGAACTTGTAAAAGCGCATAACTCAATTGTGGATTTGTTGCAAGTAACTTTCTACACATTTCCGGATCATTTCTTGCCATTTCTTTCATCTCTTTCATAATATCAAACATTTTTTCAGCTGGAAATGTTGTAACTGTATGAGTAATTGCTTCTAAAACATGTTCAGGTTCAACTGGTGGACCATATTGACCTTCTTCATCTTCAAATCTTTCTGGGCCACCTTCAACGGTACAAGTTTGTGAAAGAAATTCTTCAGGGCCATGCTTTTCATTTGCAGAATTTACAGCTGAATCTACTTTTAAATTTCTTCCATGAAGCTCAAATTCATTCAAGTTTCTAATTGCTGCTTCAGCAGTTTGAACATCTTGATATTCACAAAATCCAAACCCTTTTGGCTTTCCAGTATCTCGATCACGAACAAGACGAAATTTAATTACATGTCCAACCCAAAAAATCTGTTTTAAAAAATAAAGTAATGAAGCGAAAAGCTTACAGTTTTAAATAATTCTGTTAATTCTTCTTCTGTAACAGCATATGCAATATTTCCAACTAAAAATTTACCGTTTACATTGGGCAGAAGTAATGATATAAAACCATTTACCAAAAACTGAACGAAGTGATTGTTCAGCTGTATGTCCAACATGATGCTGTTTACCTTGAAATTGATTCATACTAAAAATTATAAATTAACGATCCTCGAATTTTTTTTATATAAAAAAATTTTTGTGCTGCTATAAAAGCCGCGACTCTTATCTATGGGATAACTGCCTAATAAACGCCGTCTATATACTGAATAGAAAAAAATGCTGCATTTAAATTCAAAAATTAAGCACTTTAATTAAAAATTTGTTTGTTTTGCACTAAATAAAACATTATGACCATTTTTTCCAAAATTATAATTAAATCAAATTTTGAAAACTAAACAAATAAAAAAAAGTGAAACAAGAAAACATAAACGTGAATATAAATGTGAATGAAATTATTGTTTATTATGGAAACTGCAGAAGTGCCATTATTATAATGGATATATTAACTTAATTTATTTGATTTGGATTAAGTAAATGTTGGGATGCTTTAAATTGTGAAACTTCTGGCTTTTTTATTTCATAACTTTCTTGCTGCTGTCTTGGAAATTCAAATGAATTCTGTAAATAAATTTTTTGAGTTTAAATAATATATTACGGTATTATTTTATACTTGAATAACAGAAATTGAATCAATAAATGATTGTTTTGCATTTTTTTTGATTGAATTATATTGTTTTAAACATTCTTTTGTACCATCAAATGGATCAGATGCAGAAGCTTCATTTAAATTTTTATATGTTGAAATGTGAAGGGATAAAGTGCTGCTGCTGCTGCTGTTTTTGATATATTTCTTATATTCATCGTCTTCTTTTTCAGAATCAGTAGAAATAAAAGTTGATGATTTATTCCATAATTGAATATTACTGATCGCTCCGTCGGTTTTTAAATAATCTAACACAATTTTGTTGAAGTTACAATCCTTTTCATTTCATGAGTTTTACTTCTTCAAAAAATGTTTAAAAATCATATATTTTCAAGATTAAAACTTTTTTATTAATCTTTGAAAAGGGATTGCAGCATTGATTTTACCGTAATTCAAAACTTTTTTCTTTTCAATTACAAAACTTTTGGAGGATTTAATAAATGCATTTGAAGAATTTTGATTTCTTTGATTCAAATTGAGATTATTGTATTTTCCATTGAAAGTATCAACATTAAAAGCATTTCGCTTATCATTGAATGGCAAACAATAATCTTTTGTTGTCATCTAAAAAACACTGTACAAAAAATCAAGCTCAAAATTTTTTGAAAAAAAGGAAAATGATTTTATAAAAACAACACATTCAAACTTTAAAAAAACATGAAAAAATATGTGTGATTTCATGGACACAAATATAGTTGATACTATCATTTTTGCGGATAAATTAATTAATTAAAACACAATTTTTCATATTAACAAAAAATAGCAACCGCAAAACTTTTACAATTTCACAAAAATTGCGTCATTCTTATTTTTCTCATTTAAAAAAACAAGCTATCACACATTAAAAAAATTTTTACAGAATATCAAAGTCTCTTATGCGCCGTAAAAAATTATTTTTATTTTCTATTATCAGTCATGTATAAAAACCTTTATTCAAGTTAATGCATTGTATAAAACCTAAAAATGATTTTTTTATGAAAAATAAATAACTTATTAAAAACAAAAAAATATACAAAAAAACTAAATAGCATTTTTACTACCATGATATGTATGAAAAATATACAGAGTACTACAATATATATATCACTTGTAATCAGTTTTAAGAACCCATATTGAACCAGTTGTTAAAGTTGCGACTTTATTAAGCATTGATTTAAAAATGAAAGAATCTGAAGGTTTAATTTCTGATTGGAATTTTGTCATTATTGCATTGGTTGAAGCTTTTCCTTTATTTTGAATAAAGAATGTACGAATTTGATCAGCTAACTTTTCAAATCTATCATTTAATGGTCGAATAATTGGTCTTGAACTTGTTGGCTAAAAATGTTATATAAGTCTTTAAAGTAAAAAGAAGCAACGACATACCTCATCATCAAAACCTTCTGCAAAACCTCTTCTTTGTCGTTCTTCTTCTGTTTTTGTTGCTTTATCCACTTCTTCATCCAATTCCATCATTGCAGCTTTTCGTGCACGAATTTTTGCTAATAAATCTGAACCACTTTTAATACCATCAGCTTTTTTCATTCCACCATTAAAAACTTCTGGCTTTGATTCATCTTCATCATCAGATTTTGTAAAAGTAGATTTTTTAAATCTTGAAGCAGAATTGTTGCCATTAGAAATATTTTTATTTACTTGAAAACGGGATCGAGTTGCAGCAATAAATTCATTATGTCTTCTAAAAAAAGATTACTGTAAATTTAATACAGATAGAAAAAAACAAACTTTTTTGATTGCTTTAAAACTGCCGCTGCCCGCTTTGCGACCGATTCGGCTTCATCTTCAATTAGCTGCATATCAGAAGTTGAATTTTCATTTAATATTTCATCATGTCTTAAAGCAGAATGTACACCAGTGCATGATAGAAGTCGTCCAAGAACATAATCATCCTAAAATTTAAAAAGTTACAGTATACCTTCTAACACTCTCATGCACAAACTTGTTCTTTATTAAATTTCTTTAAATCTGTTGATATTCCAGTTGAATTTGTTTCTCCACTTCCAGCTCCAGCTGCATTCAACGTATCTTCGGCTGCTTCTTTCATTTTCTTTTGTTTTGTTAAATATGGAACTTCATATTTACCATCAAATAATTCTTTTCGACTCTTCTTTTTTCGTTTCCTTTCTTTTTTTCTCAATTCTTTTGGCAGTTTTTCCTTCTTGTTTTTCTTTTTAGCTTCTTTTAATAATTCAGCCTTTTCTGCATCTGTTAACTTTGTTTCAACAATATCTTCAATATCTGATGGAATATCATCCTCATCGTCTTCTTCCTTTTCTTTCTTCTTTTTTGCTGTTTTTTTCAATTCTTTTTCACGCTTTTTACGTTCTCTAAAAAATGCTTAACATTATTAACTTTACACATTTAAAAAACGAAACATACTTTGCACGTTGATCAAAAAAGTTTTTCTTATTAACTTCAGAAGCTTGTTCACAAAATATTGCAGCTGTTTCAGTTCCATGTTCTTTATCGGTTCTTGGATCACCCAGTACAAATAATTCATTTAAATCATTTGTTTTAAAGAAACGTTTTTGTTTTGGATCAACAAGTACTCGATTTGCTAAGAATTGTTTAAAAATTTGCCGTTGATAAATTTTTTCTTCAATTGTTCCACTTGTTAAAAGTCGATAAATTGTTACTGCTCGATGTTGTCCAATTCTCCATGCTCGTTCACGGGCTTGTGCATCAGTAGAAGGATTCCTAAAAATTTGCTCCATTTTTTCATTGTTAAAAAAGTTAAAAAAACATACCAATCGGGATCAAATATTAGTACTCGATTTGCACCAGTAAGATTCACACCAAGTCCACCAACACGAGTTGTAAGAAGAAAAACAAATATTTCAGGTTTCTAAAAATATTCCGCTTTTTAAACATCCAAAAAAACTAAAATGATACTGTATTAAAGCTATTAACAAGTGTTTGTCGAGATCCAATTGCTGTTCCACCATCCATTCGTAAATATTGATAACCATTTGAAATAATAAATTTTTCCAAAATTGTTAACATTTGCTTTGATTGTGAAAAGAGTAAAACTTTATGGCCTTGTTGATGCCAAAGAGATAGCAGTGATTCAACAACCATCATTTTTCCACTTCTTGATGGAGCTCCAAATGCTTTTTCTGGATCAGCTTCTTCATCATGATATCCATATTTATTTGGTCCACCAGTAAGAAGATCTGGATGATTACAAATTTTTCGAAGTGAACAAAGTCCAACAAATGCATCAAGAGTACCACCAAGAATTTTTCGGCATTCTTCTGAACCAATATATTCTCGATATACTGTACGTTGATGTGGAGTAATATCACAAAATAAAACTTGTTCAACTTTTTCTGGTAATTGTATTGCCATTTCAACATCCTTTTTCATTCTAAAAAACTTAAATATAAATACACAGATATAAATCCAAGTACTACATACCGACGCAACATATAAGGGTTTATTGCATCTCTAAGAATTACAGCACATTTAAAAGCAGTTCGAACTTGAATATTTGTTGCATTTGCATATCCACCATGTGTAATTGGAATTGCAAAACGTTCTGTAAAATCTTTTAATGATCCAAGTCTTCCAGGATATACAAAATCAATCAACGACCAAAGTTCTTTTAAATTATTTTGCATTGGTGAACCACTTAAAATAAGACGATGTGGAGTCCGAAGTTCTTTTACAGCAAGTGTAACACGAGCATTTGGATTTCGAATTTTATGCCCTTCATCCAAAATTGCATAATACCAATCAATTCTCGAAAATAAATCTATTTCAATTGCAAATGTATCATATGAAGTAATCATAACACTTCCATTTCTAAAAAAGATACTGTAATGTTTGTAATAAAAAGTTTAGTTGCATACTTTCTTTTAACAGCCATTTTTTGAATTAAATCATCCTTCCTTCCATTAAAGCTTCCAGATGAATGAAAAATAAATACTCGACAAAGTGGAAACCATGTATTCAATTCTTTTACCCATTGATGCATTAATGTTGCTGGACAAACAATTAACGTTGGACCAAGCCCGCTATAACTAAAAACAGTACCTAAATTAAAGTCTGTTAAACAAAGCAAACACATACTCAAAGATTCGACTTTTAACATTACTTTCTGCAATGGATCGTAAAAATAATGCTATTTGTACAGTCTTTCCAAGTCCCATTTCATCAGCTAAAATTCCACCAACACAATGTTCATGTAATTCATGCAACCATCGAACACCTGTCTTTTGATATTTATACAATTTATTCCATACTGCTGCATTAATCTTATAATTATTTTCAAGTTCATGATATTCTTCATCTTCGGTTCCGATTGATGAATCTCCACTTTCAATGGAAGCTGAATCTTGATACTTCCTGAAAAGTTGAATTATAAACACACGTTTAAGCATAACGAATCCTCACCGAATTCGTTCATTATAATCTGCATCATTCCCATCATCTTTAATCTTCTTTGTTAAATCCCTTCCTTTTGATAATAGAGTTTTTCCACGATTTTTTCCTTTCTTTTTTGGTGTCTTTTCAACTTCTGATTCTTCAAGCCAATCATCATCTTCATCATCAACTTCTGTATCAGGTGTATATGTACTGTCTTCTTCATCATCATCATGTACTTCTTGCTTTATCTTTCTGGATCGCTTTGATGCTGTAGTTGAAGTTGATGGAGTTGGATCACTTTTACGTTTCTTTGTTTTTCCAGCAGTTTTTTCTTTTGCATATGCATCTTTAATCCTTTGTAACTTTTCTTGATTATTTCTTTGTAGAAGCTCAAATGGTGTCAATTCTCCCGTTGCAATTTGATCATCAAAATCTAATATTTGTGATTGTGGCTTGCTTTTTTGTGGATCTTTGGAGGTTTTTACAAATGCATTTGTTGCCTAAAGTTATATTGGATTAGTAGAGCTTCAACTAGTACCACAAAAAACTTACTTGATCAACTAAACCCCTTTCCAAAGTTGTAGCAGAATAAGCTTGAACACCTGGCAAATTTGCTAATTCAAGTTCATCAGTTTCAATTGCATTTCGATTAAATACAGCAGGCATATCTGCCTCTGCATCATCGGAATCCATAATTTCACCATCTTCTATGGTTTCAACTTCATTCTTTTCTTCTTCAGCCATTATAATATAATTTTTCGATAGTAAAGCTGTTATTTACAGTATAAAAAATAATAAAAACAATAAATTAAATGTTAAAAATGGAGTTAAAAACAGTAATTTCGCAAGAAAAAATTGCTCGTTTTTTTCAAAGCTTTTCGAGTTTTTAACTTTGCATTTAGCTCATTTTGCCAAAGCTTTGAAATTTTCTTGCAATATTACTGTAAATTTAATTTTTTTAGATTGTTTTTTAATTTTTTATTAAAATACCATTTTTAAATAAAATTGTGAGATTTCTGAATCTGTTTTGTTAATATGAAATAAGCATAAGAAATCTACAGCTGTAGATACTGTAATCTTTATTTTGACTATCAAGAAGCATTTGATTTTTAGACAAAAATGTTTTGTTGTAAAAATTTATCAAAGAATATGTTTTCTTCTGGTGGAAAATCATTTGAAAAATAAAAGACAGATTTCTAAATTTTTTGAAAAACAAAATTTCTCTTAATTTTCATGATTCAACATTTAAAATTTTCCATTCCGTTTAATTTTATCATTTTTTGATGATTTATCTTTTTTTTTCGTTTTCGTTTTCATTTTTCTTAATTGATAATGATTAATTTAAATTTCAAATTCAAAAAATAAAACCCATATTTAAATGAGTTTTTAAAAACGTTTTTTACAATCAAAAAACTCTTTCTTAAAATGTGGTGGTTTTTGGTAATTGCTTTCAATGTTATTCTTTTAAGTTTTGTTACTTCAAATGCAATCGAAGAAAGCACCGTTGAACTTCGTAATAATAAAAAAGGATTTATTTCATATGGTTTTATTGTATCTGAAAATGCAATTATTCTTCCGACATCTGCTTACAACAGATCAAATGAAATGGTTTGAGCTTAAATATTTTAGAATTTATATTAATAAAAATCGTTTAGAAATTAATAAATATCTACAAGAAGAGCATAATTATGGTCCAAAATTTTTATGATCTTCCAGCAGGTTCATTCAAAATAATCAATGATGCGTTTTTCACTTTTACTGTATGCTTTCTTAAATTTGTTATTTCATCACTGTAAATTTTAGACCACAAACAACAATCAATTTCATCCAAATAGTGTAACACGAATTAACAGATATCCGTTTTATGGACATGATCAATATTATACTGCACTATTATCCAAATCAACAAATATGATTTCAACAAATTTTAAACTATTTTCCGACGAAAAATGTAGCGAAATTATTTCAAAATTTAATGCATCAACCCAAATTTGTGTTCAAAACACATATCTTGATTCAAAATCGCCTTTAATTTCAAATTCTGAAAACTCTAATTTCCTTGTCGGATTCGCCAATGAAGGAGTTGTTCCAAATGCAACAATTTTTAATTTAATTAATCAGAAAAGCTACAATCTTCCAATTTATGATCGATGTGATTCAGAAAAAGAATTTCCATCACATTTTGCATTATGTAATTCATTTGAAATAAGTGAAAATTTAAAAGACTCTTGTCATTCTGAAATTATTCTTGTTGGAAATATTGAAATTGAAAATAATAAAAGTTTTATTCCAATTGAACTTGGAATTGTTGTAAGTGATGATCAAATTCTTGTTTCATCAAAGATCAATGAATCATTGGAGAATTATCAAATTTATGGAAATGGAAAAATGCTTAAAGTTTGTTTAAAAGAAGCTTTACAAAAATCAAATGAAAAAAATTTTTAGGTTGCGTTAATGTTGGATAACATCGTAATTGAAGAAGACAATTTCATAAGCAATGTTACAACCAAAAATGGAAAACAGCTTCATATTTTAAAGGTTTAATAATTTTAATATAAATCTAAAAAATTTAAAATTTTTAGTACAATCATCGAATTTTCAAAGATCTTCCAAAAGCACATTTTATCTTTGATGAAAATTTTAAAACCGTTAATGGAAATCCAAACATTGATAATTTAAGCACCTTTGAATTTTTTGGCCAAAAATTGGTTGTACAATCCAATACAAAAAATGAGAGTCATGAAAAATTTTTGCTTTAAATCCACTTTTCTGCAATGACAAAATTATCGGATTTAAAGAAGATAACATTTATTTTTCTGCATTTGAATTAAAAGAATTTTTGCAACATTATGTACCAAATTTGCAACATGAAACATTCTTATCAACTCCAAAGATTATCACAGAAGTAACAACACTTTCAACAAAAATAATAACCGAATTCAAAAATGTAACAGATTCAAATTATAGTGTAACAAGTTCTGATCCTGTTGATTCAAGTTCTAACAAATTGATGTTAGCTTTGTGGCCCTTATTTTTGGCACTTTTTCATTTTTATTCTTTGTATTAAGTTTGGTTTTCTTCATTTTTGATAATAAAATTATGCTGTTATTCTAAAAATTTATATGAGCATTTTAGTTTATAATTTCAAAATAACATATACATTTAATCCAAAGTTTTTTTAAATGATTCAATATATTAGTACAACCTTTTAAAAAAATGTATAAACCGATTTAATTTAATTACATTCTCCGATAATATTTGTTTATTACAAAATTGTTTTATATATATTTATATATTCAAAAAAATCGATGAAATACGATGATGTTTAAAAAATCAAAAAATGTTTTTTTCGTTTTATTTTTTTTGTCGATGCAAAACAAAGTGCAAATTTCATAGTTTGAAAAAACGTTTTGCACATGTTAAAAAATTCATGTTATTTTTTCAGAAAATAACTTGTAAAATGAAAACGTTTACCAAAAATGGTTAAGTAAGTTTTTTTTTTCAAAAAAAACAATTTTAGTATTAGAACAATCAACTTTTACATTGCAAAAAAGAAAGCTAAAAATCGTTTAAAAAGCAAAAAAATGCAAATTTTTATATTATAGCTCATTGGAAGTTTTTGTTGTTGTTGTTGTGGATGCTTCAAAGACAACGACGGAACTTTTTGTTGAAGAAAATTTTTTAATATCAAATTGAACACGTGAATACTCATTTTGAAAGCCAACAATTAATCCATTTTTAAAAATTGGTGCTCCACAAGAAATTTTTCGTTTTCCGAAAGCACATTTCTTTTTGATTTCGAATTTCAAGCCTTTCATCTTTGAATTTGAAGGATTCAGCTTCTTCCAAATTCATTTCTAATCCATCAAATTTTGCTTTTTGAATATCTTTAAAAATGGCTTCAAGTACTCTGCGTTGATACCACTGCTT